>ML812029.1:19167-34066 GCA_009831015.1 Picea engelmannii | reverse complement strand
ATCAATGGAGAGCTTCTTGTGAGAATATCTTTTGGAGTATTGATGGAGAGCTTCTTGTGAGAGCTTCTTGAGCATTTTTGGTGTGGAACACTTGAGAATATTGAATATATATAGGTGACTGAGGTAACCAAGGATATCTAAGCTGAAGTTCTGAGGAAAGTGAAGAAAATAAGGATGAAATGCAAGGAAGGATAAACTCTTTTGATGGTGCTTTCTAAGGTATGTTATTTACAGGTCATCTCACCATTTTCGCTATAACTATTTTTCTATAATGATTCAGATCCTGAAATTTCTATGCAAGAGAGAACACATATCCAATTATCTGTGGTTAAAAATTTAGCTTGTGGGTCATTGTATTTTGGGAGTTAGACTCCATGGAAAATAGGGTTGGTGACCAGTCTTGAAACTAGTCAAAATCATGTGTTTCGGGTAAAAACGCCATAACTTCTTCATAACAGATCCAAATTTAGTGAGACCAAATGTGTTGGTTAGGGTACACTCTTTTGTATGTTTTGTTATAGTTTCAAATCATTTCATCAAACATTTTATGCGGGGCACGCTCTACAAGGTCGCTCTCTAGAATAAGCCAGAATTCAGCAAGGTATGCCATTTTTGCTATAACTCCTTTTCTGAGAGGTTACAAGTAGTGACACTTGGAGGAATTTCATAAAAAACACTGAATAACATTTTTTATTAGTTTCATATCTTTATTCATTACAGGTACAAAGTTATGATTATTTCAATTTAGGGTTGTTGACTAATCCAAAACTAGTCATGGTTGAGACAAGCAGTTGATGAGTTGGAACATACATGAGGTATATAGTTAAATATGTTGGTACATATTGATGATTCATTATTGATGAGTAGTTGACACATGATTGGTATATACTTGGTACATGGTTGGATGCACTTGTTTATGGTACAGGTTGATTACAGGTTGTTTGGCACAGGTTGGTGCATGGTTGATGCTCTTGTTTATGGTACAGATTGATATTTGTTGAGGATTGTTGCCTTATATCAATTGGTGCTGAGAATGTTAATATTATTTATGGGTTTTAAACCATATAATAAGATTTTTTATGATTTTAAGCCTGTTTTTTATGGATATTGGTCAGTTTTTGGAGATCTGAAGCCCTTTTTGATGCCATATCTTGGGAGGAAGTTGGGAGGTTGTTTTCAAATTCAAACCTATATAAACTAAAGGTTCTTGGAAACCTTGTACAGGTTCAGAGAAGGAGAAATGTTGAGGAATTTGACAGTCAAAGATATTTTTATGCAGGGAAGCCATTTAGGAGAGCAACTTTGCAGGCCATTTATGGGAGCTTCACTCAACCATTTTTAGTGTCGTTAGTTGTGTTGGGTTCTTGAGTTCTAGAAGAACACATCCAGACCAGTTTATCATCCATTTGACACATTTATGATGTACTTTTGAATATTTTAAGAGAAATAAGAAAGCCTCACCCACTGAGACAAAGGCCCGGAGATGTAGGCGATATTGCCAAACTCCATTAACAATTTTGTTGTTATGGTTTGTGGATTCTTTCTACTTATTTTCTGATCTACATATATTATTAATTATTTCTCTTTCTTCAATTCTTAAATGGATAAAGAACTCATGCTTTAAAAACTTAACCATAGTCTTTAAAAAATCATTTTTGGATCAAGTGGTATTAGAGCAGGTTGGCGGTTGGTTTTTTGAGTTTGCATGATTACCAGGGAAAAGATGAATCGTGGTGAAGGCGAGCTTCTTGAAGATAATCCTGAGATTTGATCAAGAAAGAGGATTTCTCAAAGTGAGAAGATGGAATTGGAAGAGGGACTTTCTCATGACGAGATAGAGTTTCAAAATACCTTATTCTCCATGTCGGAGATGGTAAAGGTTTGATATGATCATTATTTGAAGTAGAAGAGACCGAATCTAGGTGAATCTTTAAAGGCCAAAAGTGAAGAAGGAGAGGATCCTCCCAAACCTCCTCCTTCACCTCCTTCTTCTCCATCAACTTCTTCTTCTTCAAGTACAAGGTCTAAGTCCACCGCAAGAAAACATTCCCATAAACATAAACATGATATGCCTTTACTTAAGCTTGATGTGAATTTTGAATTACCCATGTATGATGGTGAAGTCAATGAAGAGAGGCTTGATAACTGGGTCAGACAGATGGAAGTTTATTGCAGTGTGCAACAAATCAAGGATGAGGAAACTCAAATCAAATTGGCATCGCTTCGACTTGCAGGCATAACACTCATCTGGTGGCAAAGCAAGTGGCAAAATGGAACGCAACAAGTGGGTAATGTATTTCCATCATGGAAAGTTTCTGTTTTTGCACTTAAAAAACAATTTTATCCTTTGGGTTATAAAGAGAAGGATTTAATTGAATGGCAAGGTATTAAACTAAGAAAGGTACAAGCAGTGCAAGAATACACAGATGGATTTCATAAGATGGCATTAGTGTTAGACATTCCATTACATACCCAAGAAACTCTTATGAAGTATATAGGAGGTTTTCCTGCACAAATTCGTAACACTCTATTAATGTTTGGACCTACTAATCTTGATGAGGTTTATGTTCAAGAAACATACATTGAAGTAGGGAAAACAAGAGTTGGTGTATCAGGGGAATCATCTTCAAGCAAAGAGGACAAAAGGAAGTGGAATGGAAAGAAAGAAAATCCAGTGACAAGAAAGGAAGAGAATATCTCTTGCAAGCATTGTAAGAAAGAAGGGCACGATGATGACCATTGTTGGAAATTGCATCCTGAGAAGAGACTGAAGTGGTTCAAAGAAAGGAAAGGGAAGCAAACAGTTGCATCTACAACAAGGCCAACAGACTTGGGATCAGATTCGGGTGATGAGCTTAAACTCACAACAGTTGGTTTAATAGGTAAAATTGGTGATGGGTATGATTCTAGAAGTAAATTGTTTCACATAAGGGTCATAATGATACATACTAAGATCGACACATTGATATATAGTGGATCTCAATCTAGCTTGATTTCAGAGGAAGTGGTTAAACAATTGGGATTAAACACTCAGATGCATCACAAACCTTACTCACTTAAATGGATAATCAACAATCATAAATTGCACATAACAAAGCAATGCACTTTAAAGTTTTCAATTTCATCAAAGTTTGTGAATGAGGTAACGTGTGATGTGGTGCCACTCAATGAGTGTGAAATGGTTTTAGGCAGTCCTTATTTGCATGATCACAAAGAAATCTTCTACAGGGAACATATTCAATATCACTTAATCAAAGAAGGCAATGAATATGTTGTACATTCTCATCACATAAAAGAAAATCAGTCTCTTCAAACAATGGAACAATTAAGGAAGGAAGCTCATGCAAGAAACACACCTATAATTATGCCAAATCAAGTAGTTGATCTTAAGCATGAACATGAGATAATTTTAGAATGGAAGTTCAATCATACTTTTCTTCAAGATAAGATAATGTCGAGCAAGTACTACAAACATATTAGCTCATTTACAGTCATATTTATGATGTTATCATTGCTAATGTTTTCAACATGGATGGTAGTGGCTTTAGTAAGATCTTACAAAGTACAAGTGGCTAACAATATGCTATCAATTGTCATGGTTGTTTTGCAATTTATCTTGATTATATAGGTTCATAGGACAAAGTTTAAAGACAACGAGCAAGTGGGGTGGCCTATTTCTCACTTGATGACTAGTTAGTATCCTTTTGGAGGACCAAAAGGTCTTAGTGGGGAGGCATGATCCAAAATGGATCTAGGAACCAAAATGGATCCAGGAAGTCCTAAAAATAAAAGTTCTCGGAATCAGACGAAAACAATGGCATTGCGTCTGTCTCTTTGCGTTGATTCCAGCCATATAATTTTTTACCTCAAACGAACATCGTATGTGAAAGTTATTGCATTTTCATAAAATTCCCAAACATGCAAAAAGTCAACTGGTCAAAGTCAACGCTGACTTCAGCGGGTACGACAGGTGATTTCAAGATGATGTCATGATTATATCATCATGTTGACATGGCATCACATGGAGGTGACACGTGTCACTCAGATTCGACGTTTTCAAGCTGAATTGGCACTGTACGGATTTGACATGTGGCACTATACGGATGCCACGTGGCAGTCCGTATAGTGATGTAGCCCAATGAAAAGATGAAACGTGGATGTACGAATGACAACTGGGAAGTACGAACGTGACACATGGCAGGTATGACAATACAACACGTGGCATGTATGGAGGACACATGGTAGGTACGATGGTGACGTGGCATGTATGGTGGTGATGTGGCAGTGCTAACTAGGAAGTTGACTGGGTTGTATGGAGGTGAAATGGTTGGTTGACTGTGCCGCTGACTGTACTAGTACAGACCAATCACATGCAGGGATGATTGTAAGGATGGAATTTTTTTTTTAAATGTAGAAACCTTGGCGAATATTACTAATCCTTCATATGTCAACTATAAATGGTTGGCGATATTTTTAAAAAAATATTCAAATTTCTAAGTATTTTATATAGTTTTTATAAAATTTTGGCGATTTTAAGGTAAAATAATTTTATCCTATAGAATTTGGGCGAATCATTTTTAAAATAACGAATCTTGTTTTTGGAAAAACCATGGAAAATTAGCCAATGAGCGAAATTTAGCTCCTAAAATCATCCATAATCACGAGGCGACACGTGGCCCAATCAGAGGGCACCACGTGGCACCCCATATTTTGCCAATGACAACTAGTTCAAAAAAAAATTATGGGCTGGGGGATTTGAACCCCTCACCTCACGGAATGCACAATGACTTAACAACCATGGGAAAACCGTCTGGGCTACAAGTTGGGGCTTAACCACATTTGTCCCAATCTATATTTAAGTTAGTGGTGGCACGGTTTAGGGGATAAGCCCCGGTCGGCAGGGGACAACCCCAACCGACCAGGGGCTGGAGACCAGGGCCTAACCAACTGCAGGTGCATGGAGGATTAGAGCGAGGCCATATGGCCAAGCCACATGACCAAGACCCGAAGGTTAAGGGGCCAACGTGCGAGTTTTAGCCCAGGGGCATATGGAAGTGCCCCATATGACCAAGAGCCTGAAGGAAGGGGGTTGTGCCCAAAATTTTCTCAATTTATGGGTTTTAAATCATATAATAAGATATTTTATGATTTTAAGCCTGTTTTTTATGGATATTGGTCATTTTTCGGAGATATGGAGCCCCTTTTTAGGCCATATCTTGGGAGGAAGTTGGGAGGTTGTTGCCAACTTCAAACCTATATAAACCAAAGGTTCTTGGTAGCCTTGGACAGGTTCATAGAAGGAGAAATGATGAGGATTTTGACATTCAAAGACATTTTTATGCAGGGAAGCCATTGAGGAGAGAAACTTTGTGGGCCATTTCCGGGAGCTTCTCTCAACCATTTTCAGTTCCATTAGTTGTGTTGGGTTTTTGAGGTCTAAAAGACCACAGCCACACTAGTTTGTAATCCATTTGACATATTTTTGATGTACTTTTGAAGATTTGAAAATAAATATGAAAGCCTCACTCACTGAGACAAAGGCCCGGGAAAGGGGGGGTATTGTCGAACTCCGTTAACAATTTTTTTGTTATGGTTTGCAGATTCTTTGTGCTTATTTTCTGATCTACATGTATTATTAGTTCTTTCTCTTTCTTCAATTCTTAAATGGATAAAGAACTCATGCTTTAAAAACTTAACGATTGTCTTTAAAAGATCATTTTTGGATCACTTGCCTTACTATCCCATGCCATGCCTTGCCTTTCCTTTCATTGCCTTACATTAAACTTTGACCACCAATTTGGGGTTCATTTGGCCACCGTCCAGGTCCAATGTCACCCAATCTGAGGCCCGTTCTTTTAACTCTGATTTTCTGTTGGACGATATAACTCTCGCCAAACTTTCTGTTTCGTTTTTCTGTTGGCCACCAATTTTGAAACTTAACCACTAATTATAACTATTTGTTTTAGTTGTCTGTTCGCCACCGGTCGATCCAGTGGCCAGTAATTTTTTTTTGAAATTTTGGACTCTAGACATCATTAGGCATTTCTTGGGCTTCCACGTGGAAACCTATGGTTGGCCCACTTGGCATCCAATCAATGCCCCTGTCACCTATTGCATTTGCTACATGTCAGCTCCACCTATTTTCTTGCATCAACGCCTAGTGATCCATTGACGTCACTTCCACATAGACCATCATATTTCTTATTCAGCGACCTAATCACCATGTTGACGTCATCGTCGTACCTCCACCTCGACTTGTTGACATCATCATCATACATCCCAGTCAACCGACGCGTCACATGTTGTGTCAACATCGTACTATCACGTCAGCATTTTGTAAGGTCCAATCACTCTACTGACATCATCAACATATAGCCACATCAATGCCACGTCATGTTTGTACTGCCATGTCATCCGTACTATGACACATGACACTTTCCTACTCGTTCAACTGTATCGTAAATATTCCAAATCTTCCTAACAAATAACAACCTGTGGTGCTGCCATGTCAGCATTGTAAATGAAGTTATTGACTTAACAAGAACTGTGACCTCAAAATGAGAACTTTATCCCTTAAAACCCATATTTTTGCATAAAAAACATGAAAGTCAACCCCCAAATCAAAAAGTGGTGATACTGGTAGCACCATTTTTTCTAATGGGGTTAAAATTGCAACAATTTTGAACAATGGCCTTCAAAATTCATATAGTTGCTCAGGAAAACCTTAAAATTAGCACCTAAATAAAAAAAAGTGATGTTATGTAAAACAAAATGTTTTTTTCTAAACATGAAAATCATATATCTTTACGACCTAATTGAAATTGTGACATTTACAACAAATCCCTACGAAAACAAACAACCCAAAATTAGACCCCAAATGGTCACTTGAAAATTTATTTACATATTTTTTTAATTTACATTAAAAAATAAATAAATAGAAAGAACAAAATCTTGATAAATAATTTATTTTTTAACGACCCAAAAAACACATTTAAAAAAATATTCAAAATTCAATTTAAAAATAAAAATAAATTAAAAACAAGGTGAAAAAGAAAAATAACTAAAAAAAAATCCTCCAAAAAAAATAATTTTAAAAATATATATACCTTTTTTTTAAAAAGAATCTTTAAAAAAGCTTTAAAAAAAAAATATTTGAAAAGGGTGAAAAAAATCAAAATTCAACCAAAAACAAATTGTCTAAAATAAAAAAATATAAAATATTAAAACATAGTAAACTAAAACTTTAAATTTAAAATAAAAGATAAAAAATTCAAAAATATATATCTTAAAAAAATTGTCTAAAATAAAAAAATATTAAATATTAAAACATAGTAAACTAAAACTTTAAATTTAAAATAAAAGATAAAAAATTCAAAAATATATATCTTAAAAGCAACATTTAAATGAAAACAAAGAAATTTTAATAAAATTAATAACAAAAGAATAAAAACAAAATTTAAAACTAATTTTAAAATAAACTTCTAAGCAAATTTAGTAAAATACAAAACCATGTTTTTTTTTAAATTAAAAACAATTTTACAATACAAAATCTATAAATTTTTAATTGAAACTAAACTTAAAAAAAAATAAAAAAAAATTAATAACACTTAAAGAAAAAAAATTAAAATAACAAAAAAATATTAATTAAAAATTAAAACAAAAAAAATAAATAAAAAACATTACAAAAAATATATATGGTTGGGGTGCCATGGGAGGCGATGCTCGACATCACACTAGCACCTACAAGCTAAGCCATGGTCCTGTGGGGCTAAGGCGATTCCCTAGGGCTGGGGGA
Source organism: Picea engelmannii (assembly GCA_009831015.1). Classification (NCBI taxonomy): domain Eukaryota; kingdom Viridiplantae; phylum Streptophyta; class Pinopsida; order Pinales; family Pinaceae; genus Picea; species Picea engelmannii. The sequence continues at coordinate 26,271 of ML812029.1, read as the reverse complement.
TGCCTGACATCACCCCCCACTACCTCCCCTATCAAAATAAATTTTAATTGTTTTTAATTTTATTTTAAAACCCTTGTTTGATAATTTTTTCATTTTTTTTAACTTTATTTTAAAACAATTTTTTTATGTATATAATTTTTTTAACTTATTTTGAAAACATGTTATTTTAATGATTTTATGTATGATTCATAAAACGTCATGGGATGAAAGAGGGTGTCACCTTTGTGACACTAAGAAGGTTGAAGATGAAAAACACTTAGATTATCCAACCTATAGCCATATTCGGTCTCATTTTCAAAATATTTTTCACACTACCAACCTTCCTAACCTCTTAACTCAACAAAAGTATGGTGATCTTGGAAAACTTCTCTTAATGTTTTTCGAGCAAAGAAACAAAATTCTAAAGAATCGAAAGTAATCACTTACCCTCTTAAGGTTTGATAAACCAATTCGGTCTTAGTGGGGGTTAATCATCATCATCATTATGTTTTTGTTTTTATTTTAAATTAATATTTTGTATAAAATTTTATATTTTAAGTGTCTTTTTTATTTTTTTAATATATTTTTTTAATTTTTAATTTTATATCAAATTGTGTATTTCAATTAGTTTTTTTAATATGTTTTTTAATTTCATTACATATTTTTTAGTTTTTTTAAATAAAAATGGTTTTTGTTATTTATTTTTATTTTCCAAATTTTTTCCTTCGTTTTATATATAAATATATTTAATTTTAGGGGTTTTCCTTTCCTTTTTTAAAGTTTTTGTTTAATTTTCTTTTATAATATTTTTATAAGTTAAAATTTAAAATTTTCTCATTGTTTAGTTTTTAGTAGTTTTTTTAGATTTAAATTTCTAAAAAACAAATTGGGTACAACTTTTCTTAAAGCAATTGTTTTTTTTGTTACTTTACTTTTAAAAAAACAAACTCTTATATTTTATTTTATTTTAATTTCTTTATTTTTTTAATGTAAATTTTAATTTGTAAATTTTATTTTGAGTTGTTATCGACAATGGTAGTCATTGTCAAGGCCACAATTTCAATTACGTTATAATTTTGACTCTAAAAAAAAACTTGGTTCTACCAGTAGCATCAGTTTTCAATTCAAGGGTCAATTTTAAAGTCTTTGTCCATAATGACATCAGTTGTCAACGCAATGCGTCTGAATGGGTCTGAATTTTAACCATTGTAAAAAAAAGGGTGCTACCGATAGCGCCAATTTTTTATTTAGGGGTAAAAATAGCCACACTGAAAAAAAGAGAACTCACGAGAGTTCTCATTAAGATGGTAACTATATTTGTACACATTTCACCAGATTTCCCTATTTGTCAAAAATTTCAGATGACCATAACTTTTGCATTCGGTTTCCGTTTGAGGTGTCATTTGCGCAGTTAGAAATATCTAGTCGAGCTCTTCGACTTGGTACTATTTTTGTCGAATTTTGGGCACTTTTGTTTTTTGCCAGTTTTTTTCAACTAAGGAGGATCCAGTCTCCAACCGCACAGACTCTGGTATGAGCTTCTTGTTTGGTGTAACAATAAGCTCGGGGTGAAGGTTCCAACATTTCCTAATCCAATGACCACCCATTTTGTAGTGAGTGCAATACTTGTGGGACTTCATGTCTGTCTCACTTTCACTGTAAGATCTTTTCTCTTCCAACACTTTGCAACATTCTTAATGTCCCAAGATTTTTTGGGAGACTTTGATTTCATCCAGAATATCATGCTAGATATATCACTTTCAGAAGTTGATGTGCCATCATTTTTCTTATATGGTATTGGTTATGATCCCAACTCTTTTCTTGAAGAATCTTCTTCTTCTACTGCTTTTGAGCATTCTATTTCACTATACCCCAATCCTACATATCGGGGTCTTCCTTCAACCTCCAGTGGTTGAATGATGTCTTGGCCATCAATACCAAGACCTCTTCCTTTGTACAGCATCATCCTCAACAACTTCAAGCCAATGACATTGTTGTACCTTTGAAAAACTCCAAGAACTGTAACTAGTATACCTTCCATGGCCACAAGTTGTCCTCATCTTGGAGGGACTTTTTGGTTCTCTTATAGCGAAGAATTCCCCAACTTTTGGAGATTCTAGAGGAACCTAGACACTAACTTATTTTGAATCTATTGACTACTTGAAATGAATAATCTAATGTATATATATGTTTGTAAAGTGGAGGTGAGTTTTTTGGTTAATATATTGGTTTTGTTTTAAATTTAATATAAATGTTTATAACTTTATGGATTTTAATTTAAGAAAATAAACAATATTAATATATAGGTAAAAATGAATTGGTGTAGAAGATATGTGTAATTTAATGTAATCTTATATTCTATATATATCATGCTTCAAGGGTTAGGTTTATTAGTAGATATTGCAATGATAAGTACTTTGTAAAACATAATAGAGAAAATTTGATTATTTTAATTCAATTTTAACACTAGATTCATTGAATGTTGAGAATGATCAAATCCCTTGAAATGTAAACATTTTTAGAATATAACACTTGAGTAAAGGTTTACACCTAATTTGGGTCATCGTCGTATCGCCACCTTGACTTGTTGACATCATTATCATATTGTCAAGTCAGTTGACACGTCACCTGTTGCATCAGCATCGTACTTCCACATAATCATTCCATACAGTCTAGTCACTTTGTTGATGTCATCACCGTATAGCCACGTTAGCACCACGTCACGTCTGTACTTCCACGTCATCCGTATGATGACAAGTGGCACTTTCCTACTCGTCCAATTGTACCCCGAAAATGCCAAATATTCCTGACTTGTGGCAGCCTATGGTGTTTCCATGTCAACATGTTGATTTCATGATGATGTTATGATGATGTGAGCACTATGCAAATTTCTCTAGATTTGCATGTTTGTTGAAAATTGCATATGGCCATAACTTTTTCATCCAGAGTCTGTCTGAGGTGTCGTTTGCATAATTGGAAAGCTCTCATCGATCTCTTATACTTAGTGTTGTTTTCATTGAATTTTAGGCACTTTTATTGTTGGCCATTTTTTTCAACTAAGGAGGATCAAGCCTCCAACTGCATAGAATCTAGTACAAGATTCTTTCTTGGTATACCACGAAGCTTAGGGTTAAGATTCCAACGTTTCCTAATCCAGTGACCACTCATTTTGCAGTGACTCAAATAGTTGTGTGACTTCATGTCTCTCTCACTTTCACTGTAAAGAGCTTTTCTTTTCCAACACTTTGCAACATTCTTGTTGTCCCAAGATCTTTTAGGAGACTTTGATTTCCTCGGGAATCTCGTGTTAGATCTATCACTTTCATAAAATCATGTGCCATCGTTTTTCTTAGATGTCGTTGGTGATGATCTCAGCTCTTTTCTTGAAGAATCCTCTACTTCTGCTATTTTTTAGCATTCTCTTTCACCATACCCCAATCCTACATATCAGGGTCTTCTTTCAACCTCCAGTGGTTGAATGATGTACTGGCCATCAATACCAAGACCTCCTCCTTTGCACCCCATCTTCCTCATCAAATTCAATCCAATTCTCTTGGTGTGCCTTTAAAAAACTCCAAAAGAGGCGTCATTATTAATAAGGGAAGGAATTGAACATGGAGAATTATTTACCTTCATTCTTGTTTCCGATGCTTGTTCATGATCTTCCTGAAGTTTGGATAACTTCTCCTCCTGGTTGGATGAAGCTGTAGATGAGGCTTCAGGGAAACCACCTTGGTTCCATGGTATCTGGATATCATCCTCTATTATCTAACAATATGTGCAACCATCAACATTTTCAAAATAAGAACCATAACTAGTAATCTTTAATATATCATTAAAATCGCAATTTTTTTCATTCCAAATTTATTGTAATTTTTCATAAGGGGCTACAATTTTTAGGTCAAAATTTAGGTTTTGAGGGTTTTAGTAGTATTTTAATATTACATTAAATTTACAATATTTTTCACTTTAAATTGATTGAGATTTCATTATTTCAAAATTTTTTTAAAGTAAGTATAAACAGATTGTAAAATACAAATTTGTAAAATAAATCTAAAATTGTCCATATCTCACAAATATACTAAAATTTATTAATTTCATATAACCAAAATCATTTGTATAACCATAAATATCTATTTACAAAATTCAAAATTAACATAGAAAATATATTAAAAATGAAAAAGAATACATATAATTAAAGAGATCATTAAATGATCATTGCTAAGTAATGCTAAGGGAACTATACCATGTTAGTTTATCATGACTACAATCTCATAATACCAATGCATCGATATACCATGTATTGTTAGAAAATCATAAAAATTTAATAAAAACTTAGCAAATTGTGAGAAGCTAATACCAATGCATCGATATACCATGCATTGTTAGAAAATCATAAAAAATTAATAAAAACTTAGTAAATTGTGGGAAGAATACATAGAGTTGATAAAGAAAGAAACCTACATTTAAAAAGGATGGGAAGATATCTAAATTACTCTTAAAAATAAAGATTTTTTTTTTTTACAACATTGCATCAAAAAGATAGGAAGATATCTAAATTATTGTTAAAGATAAAGATATTTATTTTTACACATGTATTATTGTGTTAGAAAATCATAAAAGTTTAATAAAAACTCAGTAAATTGTGAGAAGAACACATAGAGTTGATAAAGAAACCTACATTTTATAAAGAAAGAAACCTACATTGAAAGAAACCTACATTTAAAAAGGATGGGAAGATATATAAATTACTCTTAAAAATAAAGATTTTTGCTTGTACAACATCCCATCAAAAAGATGGGAAGATATCTAAATTATTGTTAAAGACAAAGATATTTATTTTTACAACAGTGCATAACAAGAAGGATGGGGAGATATTTGAATTATTATTAAATATAAAAATATTGGTGTGTTAAACTTATGAAGAAGAAAGTGATAGAAAACTCATTCTTATATTTATCATATTTTAATAAAGGTTTAAAAAAAATTATATTTATTATATTTTAATAAAGTTTAAAAAAAAATTTATGATGTAAGTGGTGTGGCAAAATTTAAAAAAAAATTATGATGTAAGTGGTGTGACAAAGTTTTTATAAAAATTATGATGTAAATGGTGTGGCCGAGAATACATATTTATAAGGTAAAGAGAAGATATTAGTTTAAGATAAGATTTTTATTCTATAGTGTAAGTATTTGTCTTATTAGGCTAGGGATTATAGCAACCATTGACAGGTATTACCTGGTCCATTTCGTCGTATTAATAGGTGTGTTTTGGAGTTAGGATTGGTTAACTTTTACATACTTTTGCAATATTTATTATTATTATTATTATTATTTTAAATTAAAATTCCTCTTATCAATTTTAAAAAATGATATTCTCAATTTTTGATTCACCAACCATATATCACTGTTTGGACGAATGGATTTACTAGTCTTGATCGTTACAAGGGGCGATGCTATGACATCGAGCCCGTTCCTGGTGAGGAAAGTCAATTTATTGGATGTGTAGCTTACCCCTTAGACCTTTTCAAAGAAGGTCCTGTTACTAACTTGTTCACTTCCATTGTAGGTAATGTATTTGGATTCAAGGCCCTACAAGCTCTATGTTTGGAAGATTTGTGAATTCCCCCTGCTTATTCCAAAACATTTCAAGGTCCACCTCATGGTATCCAAGTTGAAAGATATAAATTAAAAAAATATGGTCGTCCTTTATTGGGATGTACTATCAAACCAAAATTGGGTCTATCAGCCAAGAACTATGGTAGAGCAATTTACGAATGTCTCCGTAGTGGACTCGATTTTACCAAGGATGATGAGAACGTAAATTCCCAACCATTCATGCACTGGAGAGATCGTTTTATATTTTTTGCAGAAGTAATTTATAAAGCTCAGGTTGAGACGGGTGAAATTAAGGGACATTACTTGAATGCTACTGCAGGTACATGTCAAGAAATGATAAAAAGGGTAGTATTTGCAAGAGAATTGGGAGTTCCTATCATTATGCATGGCTATCTAATGGGGGGTTTTACCGCAAATACTTCTTTGGCTCATTATTGTCGAGACAACGACCTACTTCTTCACATTCACCACGCGACGCATGCAGTGATTGACAGACAAAAAAATCATGATATGCACTTCCGTGTATTGGCTAAAGCATTGCCTGGTGGAGATCATATTCACTCTGGTACTGTAGTAGGTAAAATTGAAGGGGAACCAGATGCCACTTTAGGGTTTTTTGATCTACTGCGTGATGATTTTATTGAAAAATATCGAAGTCATGGTATTTACTTCACTCAAGATTGGGTATCTATGCTAGGTGCCCTGCCCATAGCTTCAAGAGGTATTCACATTTGGCATATGCCTGCTCTGACCGAGATCTTTGGGGATGATTCAGTACTACAATTTGGTGGGGGAACTTTGGGACACCCTTGGGGAAATCCATCTGGTGCAGTAGCTAATCGAGTTGCTCTAAAAGCTTGTGTACAAGCTCGTAATGAAGGACGTGATCTTGCTCATGAAGGTAATGAAGTGATCCGTGAAGCTAGTAAATGGAGTCCTAAACTAGCTCTTGCTTGTGAAGTATGGAAGGAGATCAAAATTGAATTTGAGGCAATGGATACCTTATGATCCATTGACTTTCGTTCTACCAATCAAACTCGGCCCAATCTTTTACCGCTACCACAAAGATTAGGACAAATTGTGAATGGAGATCTAGATATCAATATTGGGGATTTCAATATATCAATATCTAGATATATTGATATATAGATATATTTTAGTGTGAATAAAAACATTTTCTCAAATAAAAAATTATTTTTTTAATTATATTTAAAACTTTTTATAAAAAAATTAAAACAAAACTTAAATATAATTCTTCATATTCTAAACTTGCATATAATATTATTAAGATGTTTAAGTAAAAACAAATTTAAAAAATAAAATACAATGATAACATAAAAAGGCTTGCATATAATATTTTTTTATTAATTTATTAAATATATATAAATCATTGAACAAAATTGTAAATCTAAGAAATGAAATTTTAATATATTTACCAATTTATAAAACTAAAAAAAATTCCATTAAACAAAATAACAACTTCCAACATATCAAAACTAATCTCTA
>ML812029.1:0-19067 GCA_009831015.1 Picea engelmannii | reverse complement strand
GGGGGGAATTTGATGGACCAAACGAACGGTTGCTCGCTGGCTTCCAAGCCCCCCGCCAACACAACGGTCTGTCGTTCCGATAAGAAGGTCTGGCTTCCGAACGAAACGTACACAACTGAATGCGGCCTCTGAGAATCCAGCCACCGAACCAGCTCGTCCTCACTGATATCCTCCATTTTCCCTCTGCCCGCCTTCCCTGCAAAGCTTGGCGGAAGCACCGGGCCTATGGACCAGATGGGCTTCCCTGTCAGGCTTCTCATATGGCTTAGGTGCGCAGGCTCGAGGTCTTCGAATGTATTGATGAGCATTCCCCAGCCATGACTCAGCAATTGTAAGCTCCGGACGACGAACTGCTGCGACGGTTTCGACATGTCGGGCTCGAAGAATCCGACGGCTATCTCGTTCTTATTGAATCGGAGCGGACTCGGCAAATTCATGCTGAGAACAACGCTGTCCCCTTCTTTCTGCAACGCGTTGTGAGATATCGAAGCCGCGACGGAGTCGAGCAGGGTCATGGCGAATGCCCCGCATGTATTGAACAAAACTCGGGGGACACCATACTTTTCACCGGTCTGCAGAGTCCATGGCATGAAGACGTCGCTGATAATACAAACCGGCGGAGAACGGCCCGTTTCTTGTTCTTGGAGCTGCTGGTGGAGCCAGCGCTCAAAGGGTTCTGCAAGCTTCACGGCAAGATTGAAAATGAGATCGATCGAGTCGGAGGGAATTACATCGGCGCTCTCGCGTCCTTCCGGCAGTCCTTCCACGACAGGCGTCGGAAGGACTAACGCACAAATATCTAAACCGGCGGATTGAGCTTCGAGCAGGGCTCCTTCTACCCGGCAGGCGCTTGCAGGCGTCGTGACATAGCTCACCGCGGCGCCATGTAGAGACAGTAACCTTGCAAGGTCGAGGAAGGGGATGGAATGAACCAACGCCGGGAATGGAACCAATACGACGTGGGGCTTCTGGGAACCCTTCATTGCAATATAACGATTTAGTGAAAGCGAACGAAATACTGAACTGAGTAACTGTTTAAGCCGTTGCATTGACACATCAATTTATAACATCGATGGCCATTTGCGTGGAGATCAAATTTGTGAGAATGTCTGGAAACGGCCAGAAATGCCAGGCGAATCTGGCCACGAAATGCCGTAGGGATCTGAAACTCTTGGGTTCCGTCATCGGTGACGATACCTCAACCAAAGGTAACGAAAATGCATGGACTAACAGCCAATACTGATACTATTTGTGGCCATTGCTATGGACATGGAATCACTGCTCAGCCGCTCAGGCATTTGACAGGTACACTATGCTCAGAAACTAGCCTATTTGTTGGAGCTATTAGGCCCGAATCATGCAAGTGGACTCTAGAATATTCTGCACAGCATTCTCGATATTTTAAACGATAAGAATGGAACTGTCTTCAATAATTATAGAGCTAGCTTGTTTTGAAACTCTTGACTGCATAAAATGAATAACCTAATGTATCTATATGTTTGTGAAGTGGAGGTGAGGTGAGCTCTTTTTAAGTTAATATATTGTTTTTATTTTAAAATTAATATAAATGTTTATAACATGAATAACCTAGCCTAATGTATGTATGTTTTATGTTTGTTTTATGTTTGTAAAGTGAAAGTGCGTTTTTTTAAAGTTAATATATTGGTTTTATTTTAAATTTAATATAAATGTTTATAACGTTATGGATTTTAATTTTCTTTAATTTAAGAAAATAAAGAATATTAATATATAAGTAAAAACGAATTGGTGTAGAAGATATGTGTAATTTAATGTAATCTTATCTCTTATATATATCATGTTTCAAGTTTATCAGTAGATATTGTAATGATAAGTACTTTGTGAATAATAATAAAGAAAACTTGATTTGTTTAATTCAATTTTAACACTAGATTCATTTAATGTTGAGAATGATCAAATTCTTTGAAATGTAAACATTTTTTAGAATATAAAACTTGAGTATAGGTTTACATTAGATTCGGGAATTTCTGTTAATTGTATATGAACATGAGAAAATGATCATTAAGCATTGTATATGAATGTGAACAAATTGTCATCATGATGTGCATATGTGTAATTAAATCTCTACTTAATCAAGCTAGAATGCAATACGAATTCACCCATGTGTTAACGGAGTTCACCTGATGAACCTTCTCACAAAATGTGGTACATGCTCCTTACAGGGATGAAACCCAAAGAAGCATTCTCTTACATAAGGAAACATTCTTTTCATTGCAAATCTCTAATGGACCTCTGCCATAATGCTTACATAAGGAATTTGTATAGTTTCCCTCCCTCCATAATTCAAGGAGACAAGAACCAACACTTTAGGATCTAAATAACAACTCAAGGACAAAAATGAGAAAGCATCTCCACCAACCTTAACTTAGGAAACCACTTGTGATAAAATTAGGAAGAATCCCAAACCAACTCATGAGACTCCCAACTTCCTCTTAAAATTAGGAAACTTATTTGTGAGCTATGATTATCACATAAAACTAATTTCCCCTTAAAACTAATTAGTGAGATGGATTCTCACACTTAATTTTAATTTCCTTTTTACAAATTAAATGAAAAATACATGCTCACACATTATGCTAAAAAATATTAATCGTTTTTACAGTATGAAGCATTAAAATTTCATTTTAAGCTTTGTCACCTATCATCAATTAACATTTTAATGATCTTCTCCATGGTGTGCAAAGTAATGAATCCTTGTTTGGAGATCCTCCTAGATCACACCTCCCCCAAAAAATAACTTTTGGTCCTCCAAAAGTATAGAGAGAAATTGTGACCACTATTGAGAGTGAGAGTAATTATGAGAGTGAGAGTTATGAAAGTAATTATGGCCTATTTTTAGGAGTGAAAGTAATTATGAGAGTGACAGTTATGAAAGTAATTATGAGAGTGAAAGGCATAGAAAAAATAACTCTCTCTCATAATTAACAGTGGATAATTAAAAACTTTTATATCATTAACATTAAGGTGAATACCCCCAAATGTTCACTAGTGGTAAACTCTATAGTTTTTAAATTCCCCAATACAAACATGTGCAACATAATAAATAAATCAAATGCCATCATCATCACACTCATCTCACAATTCTGAGACTTTTGACTGTACACATGACTACTTTATGTCGAAGTGTCAAAATGGCCTCTTATTGCACCGTATCAGTTTGCATGTAAGGCTCAACCAATGAATTTCTTGCAATAATTAATATCTTGTTGAGTTGTTGCAACATTCAAAGTTTGCCAAAATCTGCAACATACATTCATCCTTTTGCAATTTCCAAAAAGAGGGAAAAACCATAAATGTATAAAACTTATATTGGTTTTTTTGCTAAGGTGCTCAACCGACTACTCAAATCTCGGCATACACAACACTAGAAGGTCTCTCTCATCATTCTACAACTTTTGACTATAAACTCGACTTGTTTTGAAAGGTGCAACTCTGCATCGAAAAAACATGCCAAGAAGACATGGGCTTGGTCATAGCCTTCAATTTTTGCTACTCGAATCTGAATTATAAATGCACCAATGCATTCATGGAGAAACATTATGTAAAAATAACTATAATTTCGTCAAATTCCATCACTGTGACTTCTGGAAGCCCCTGGGATATTTGCCTCGATTTTTGTGCCACATAGGACCATACCACCTACATTAATTGTGTCTGCGCCTCAAAATTCATGACCACAAATGGGTGCATGGATCCTCCACCGGATGGAAAATTTGTCGTTTAAATAAATTATGGGCTAGCAGTTTTAACAAAGCACCAAACTGGTGTGTTGGTTAGGGAAATGGCTAAGTTTGGGGGAGGTCGAAGGATCAAAACCTGTGGCATCCCCATATAGGGTGTGGTTATAAACCTTGCCAATTTTAATAATGTTGCCATATTTATACCTCCCACCAAAACTATTCCAATTGGATTGGTTTCTTACTCTGACAATTAAACTTTGACCACCAATTTGGGGTGCAGTCCGTCCGGTCGCCGAATTCAGCATCGACCGATTGGCCCATATTTCCACTGCCTCCATTTAATTATATCTAGTACCCATTTTTCAGTTGTCCTCCATTTGTTGGTCGTCGGTCGAATCTGGAGCCCATTCTTTTAACTTTGACATTATGTTGGCCAGTATAACTCCTGCCAAAATTTCCAGTTTTGTTTTTCCGTTGGCCATCAATTTTAAAACTTGACCGCTAATTATAATTGTCTGTTCCGATTTTTGGCTAGCCACCCGTCGGTCCAGTGGTCAGTAAATGTTTTTTTGAAATTTTGGACTCTAGCTGTGATTCGACATTTCCTGGGCTTCCACGTGGTAGTCTATGGTTGGACCACATGGCGCCCAGTCAACATCCTTGTCACCTGTTGTGTCTGCTCCACGTCAGTGCTTCCTATCTTCCTACATCAATGCCTAGTCATCTATTGATGTCACTTTCACATAGACTTTCATACTACCTAGTCAACGACCCAATCACCCTGTTGACGTCATCATTGTACTGCCACCTTGACTTGTTGACGTCATCATCATACTTCCCATTCAACCGACATGAAACCTGCTGTGTCAATGTCATACTTCCACATCATTATTCCATATGGTCCAGTCACTTTGTTGATGTCATCACTATACAACCACATCAACTCCATGTCACTTCCATACCGCCATCTCATCCATACGATGATGCGTGGTACTTTCCTACTTGTCCAATTATACCGTGAAAATGAAAATTTGTCTGACATGTGGAAGCATATGGTGCTTCCATGTTAACATTGTAACATCATGTTGACGTTACGCTGACGTCAACACTGTATGGATTTCGCTAGATTTGCATGTTTTTCCAAAATTCCATATGACCATAACTTTTGCATCCAGATTCTGTTTGAGTTACCGTTTGCGTAGTTGGAAATCTCTCGTTGAGCTCTTTGACTTGGTGTTATTTTCATCGAATTCTAGGAACTTTCATTTTTTTCCATTTTTTTCAATTAAAGAGGATCCAACCTCTAACTGCATAGAATCTGGTACGATATTCTTGCTTTGTGTACCACGAAGCTCGGGGTGAAGCTTCCAACATTTCTTGATCCAGTGACCACTCATTTTCAGTGAGTGCAATAGTTGTGTGACTTCATGTCTATCTCTCTTTCACTATGAAGATATTTTCTCTTCTAGCACTTTGCAACATTCTTGTTTTCCCAAGATTTTTGAGGAGACGTTGATTTCCTATGGAATCTCGTGCTAGATCTATCACTTTCAAAAAGTGATGTTCCATCAGTTTTCTTAGATGGTGTTGGTGATGATCTTAGCTCTTTTCTTGAAGAATCCTCCACTTCTACTACTTTTTCAGCATTCTCTTTCACCAAACCCAAATCCTACATATTTGGGTCTTCCTTTAACCTTTGGTGGTTGAATGATGTATTGGCCATCAATACCAATACCTCCTCCTTTGTGCCCCATGTTCCTCAACAAATTCAATCTAATTCCCTTGGTGTGACTTTCAAAAAATCCAAAAGAGGCGCCATCATTAATAAGGGAAGGAATTGAACATGGAGAATTCTTTACCTTAAATTCTATTTCTGACGCTTCGTCATATTCCTGAAGTTTGACCAACTACTCCTCCTAGTTGGATGAAGTTGTAGATGAGGCTTCTGTGAAACCACCTTGGTTACCTGGTCTCTAAAGAGAATCCTCTATTATCTGACAATATGTGCAAAAATCAACATTTTCATGACAAGAACCATATCTAGTTACCTGCCATGGCCATAAGTTGTCCTAATCTTGGAGGGACTTTCTACTTCTCCTATAGAAGAGCATTCCCCAACTTGTGGAGCTTCTCTTGATCTATATTTAGAATTAAGAGGAAGTTGCGTTAGCTTGTTTTCAAACTCTTGACTACTTAAAATGAATAACCTAATGTATATATATGTTTGTAAAGTGGAGGTGAGTTTTTTTGTTTAATATATTGCTTTTATTTTAAATTTAATATAAATGTTTATAACATTATGGATTTTAATTTAAGAAAATAAAGAATGTTAATATATAGGTAAAAAAGAATTGGTGTAGAAGATATGTGTAATTTAATGAAATCGTATCTTTTATATATATCATCTTCAAGGGTTAGGTTTATTAGTAGATATTTTAATGATAAGTACTTTGTGAAAAATAATAGAGAAAATTTGATTAGTTTCATTCAATTTTAACAACAGATTCATTGAATGTTGAGAATCATCAAATTCCTTGAAATGTAAACATTTTTTAGAATATAAAAATTGAGTAAAGGTTTACACCCGATCCAAGTCATTGTCATACCGCCGCCTTGAATTGCTGACATCATAATCATATTTCCCAGTGAGCTGACACATCACTTGTTGTGTCAGCATCATACTTCCACATCATCATTCCATATGGTGGAGTCACTCTGCTGACATCATCACTACACATCCACGTCACGTCTGTACTACCAAGTCATTTATACGATGACACATGGCACTTTCCAACTCGTTCAACTGTACCCTGAAAATGACAAATATTCCTAACACATCGAACCCTGTAGCGATGTCATGATCTTGTGTTGACATTATGTTGATGTCAACATTGTATTGATTTATCCATATTTTCCTTTTTGTCGAAAATTTCAAATGGCCATAACTTTTGCATCCAGAGTATTTTTGAGGTGTTGTTTGAACAATTGGAAATCTCTCGTCAAGCTCTTCAACTTGGTGTTGTTTTTGTTGAATTCTGGTCACTTTGATTTTTGGCCATATTTTTTCAACTAAGGAGGATATATCCTCTAACTGCATAGACTCTGGTATGGGCTTCTTGCTTGGTGTACCATGAAGCTCAGGGTGAATCTTCCAAAATTTCCTGATCTAGTGACCACTCATTTTGCTATCGGTGCAATAGTTGTGTGACTTCATGTTTGTCTCGTTTTCATTGTAAAGATATTTTCTCTTCCAAAAATTTGCAACATTCTTGTTGTCCAAAGATTTTCGAGGAGACTTTGATTTCCTCTGGAATCTCGTGCTAGATCTATCACTTTCAGAAAGTGATGTGCCATCATTTTTCTTATATGGTGTTCATGATGATATCATCTCTTTGCTTGAAAAACACTCTGCTTCTGATGCGAGCATTCTCTTTCACCATACCCAAATACTACATATCATGATCTTCTTTCAACCTCTAATGGTTTAATGATATATTGGCCATCAATACCAATACCTCCTCCTTTGTACCCCATCTTCCTCAACAACTTCAATCCAATTCCCTTGATGTTCCTTCAAAAAACTCGAAAAGAGGCATCATCATTAATAAGGGAATGAATTGAACATGGAGAATTCTTTACCTCCATTCTTGTTTCTAACGCTTGGTCATCTTCCTGAAGTTTGGCCAACTACTCCTCCTGGTTGTATGAAGTTGTAGATGAGGGTTCTGGGAAACCACCTTGGTTCCTTGGTCTCTAGAGATCATCCTTTATTATCTGACAATATGTGCAACCATCAAAATTTTCATGACAAGAACCATAAATAGTATACCTACCATGGCCACAAGTTTTCCTAATCTTGGAGGGACTTTCTACTTCTCATGTAGCGTAACATTCCCCAACTTGCTCCTCTATAGCTTGTAGTTGCATTCATAGTTTTCTCTTTTTTTCTTCATATTGTTGAATCAACCTCCTCAATTTAATGTTCTTTTCTTGAATGGTCTGGTTGTTTTCTTCAAGCTCACGAGTCCATGCTTGCTTCTTTCCCTTGCCCATGATTATATTCACAATATGAAAAACTAGTTAGACCTACTCTGATACCACTTGATCCGGGAATTTCTGTGAGATATTTCTATACAAAAATCCTCCAATGAGGACCTTTTAATGATTCTTAATCACATGTGAACATGAGAAAATAATAACTAAGAATTTCATATAAATGTGAGAAAACTGTCATCATGATGTGCATATGTGTAATTAAATCTCTACTTAATCAAGCGAGAATGCAATAAAAAACTCACACATATAATTTTGGCACCCATGTGTTAACGAAGTTCACCATACTCTATTGGCTATGTCTTTGTATCTGCTTCAAATACAAATCACTTCATTATCCTTCCTTTAGCAGGGTTGAAACCTTGTCACAAAATGTGGTACATGCTCTTTACAAGGATAAAACCTAGAGCAACCTTCTCTTACACAAAGAACTTAGGCTATCGTATAAGTGACATATCTTCATACACTAGAAGGACTACATTCTTCATAATGAAAATCTCCCTCAAAGAGGCCTAAAGGGCCTTCAATGGACCTCCCCCATAATGCTTACATAAGGAATTCATATAATTTACCTCTATCTATAATTCAGGGAGACAAGATCCACAATTTTAGGATCTAAATAACAACTCAAGGATAGAAATGAGAAAGCATCTCAACCAACCTTAACTTCTCCATGAGACTAGGAAACCATTTGTGATAAAATGAGGAAGAATCTCAAACCAACTCATGATATTCCCAACCTCCTCTTAAAATTAGGAAACTAATTTGTGAGGTAGGATTCTCACATAAAACTAATCTCCCCTTAAAACTAATTTGTGAGTTGGATTCTCACACTGAATTTTAATTTATTTTTTACAAATTAAATGAAAATTACATGAGCACATTATACTCAAAAATATTAATCATTTTTAGTATATGAAACATTAAACATTCCTTTTAAACTGTCACCTATCATCAATTAACATTTTAATGATCTTCTCCATGTTGTGCAAAGTAATGAATCCTTGTGTGGAGATCCTCCTGGATCAACACCCTTATTGCAAATCATTTAACAATATAATTGATCCCCATCCAAACGAACATGCAAATTTTCATGAAAAGTTTCATGAAGTCAAGCATCAATTGTGAATTCTCTAATATCGATATATTTAGTGTGACATGTATTCCTGCTAGAGAAAAAAAGAAGAAAAAAGATCTTCTTAGGAAGAGAATCAATTTTAAGAGCATGTTTAACAAGTACAATCAAGTAAGACTTTCTTGTATCGAGAGTCTCTCCAAATAAATTTCCAATATATATCCAATATTTTTGTATCTATGTTTTTGTTGTTACGTTTTTTTTTGTTTGGTATTTTGTCTTGTTTATTGTCCCCTTTGTTATGGAGTCATTTGTCATTGTTGATTTTCTCTTTGAAATTTATGTCATTTATGATATTTTCTTCATTTTTCCATTTTTTCACCCGATTCATTCTCTTTCTTTCTCATAACATGTTCTCTCACCACCTTTCTTTGTTCTTCAATTTCAATGAGGAGACATGATTATGTTTTGTTCAACATTTTGATATATATGTATTATGTATAACAAAGACGAAAACACTAAATTTAATGCACCATATAAGGAGCATTATGAAATAAATAAATTCATTTAAAGAAAACCAGTGTAGATCCATGTTAATTCTGGATCTATCATGCACCGAGCGACATCAAATTCTTTGATATGCTTTGCATCTCAAGAAATTTGGTGCTTGTCGACGCATGATAGATTCAAAATTTGCATCTCAAGGAATTTAGTGTTTCTCGACGCATGATAGATTCAAAATTTGCATCTCAAGGAATTTGGTGCTTCTCGAAGCATCCTGACTGATCTCAAGACCAAGAAAGAAGTGTAGTGGACCCATGTTTGTCATAGATAACCTGTCATGAAAAATATATTTGACCAAAGAAATGGTTGAAGCAGAGCTACTAGTGATCAAAATATCATCAACATAGAGTACTAATATTGTCACAGAGTCAGTATTCCTCAACATGTAAACATTTGAATAGGATTTACATCTAACAAAATCATGTGAAAGAAAGTAAGAATTCATCTTTGAATACCATGCTCTAGGTGTTTGCTTGAGGCCATAGAGAGACTTCTTCAGTCTGCATACTAAAGATGAGTTTTGAATGAACCACTGTGGCTGCTCCATGTAGATCTCCTCTGAAAGGTCACCATGAAGAAAATCATTCTTCACATCTATCTGGTGAACTTCCCATACTTTGGCTGTTGTAATGGCTAGACCCAAGAAAATGGATTCCATATTTTCTACAGGAGCAAAGGTCTCATCATAATATATCCCATGAATCTGCCGAAATCCTTTTGCAACTAATCTGGCCTTGTACCTAGTCACCTGACCATCTGTTGTTCTCTTGGTCTTGTAGATCCATTTGCATCTGAAAATTTTCCTCCCTGGTGGAAGTGGTACCAGATCCCAAGTCCGATTCTTTAGGAGAGAGTCATGCTCCTCCTACATGTTTTCTTCTCATAGTGGATTGCCAACAACCTCATTATAGTTATGTGGATTAGAATATTGAACTATATAACAATGCATGGCCATCGTTGGTTCAGAAGATGAAAGTACATGAGAAGGATCCACATTCTAAGATCGAGTCCTCCTTGAATCCAATGGATCCCCTGCAAGGTTTCCTACTACATGAAGTGTGGATTGTGCCCACTTGGGAATTTGTTGAAGCTCCAACATTGTCTCCTAATTTGGTTATGCTACCTGCTCATCTGCATACACAGAATCCTCTGAATTTGTGTTTGAATATGTAGCGTCTGAGTGTGTGGAATCATCATCTATGATGCATGGAACTAATGGAAGCACAAGATTCTATGCATGTTTCACTGGAGGTGCATGGAAATGACTCTCCTCAAACTGAGAAGTGCGTTCAATGATGAGCCGGTATGTAGAGGGTTCAATCAATCTATACCCCTTCACATCATATGTATATCCCACAAATATGCAATGTGTACTCTGTGGATCTAATACTTTCCTCTTTTCAGAAGGAATATGGGCCCATGCTCTATATCCAAAGATGAGGAAGTGTGTGGCATCTGGTTTTTCACCTGGCTAAGCCTCAAAAGCCATCCTATCCTCAACAGATCTGTGAGGTGATATGTTATGTATGTAAGTAGCATAGTTAAGTGCCTCATCCCAAAGCTTGGAAGGAAGTAATCTTGCATGAAACATGCAAATGGTCATCTCCTTGAGAGACTTGCTCTTCCTTTCAGTGAATCCATTATGTTGTGGAGTGTATGGAATTGTGTGCTGCAACTGGATACCAGCTTCACGACAAATATTATGAACATCTTTGTTGATATACTCTCCCCCATTGTATGTACGGAGGATCTTGCTTTTCTTCCCAGTTTGTGTCTCTACTAGATATTTGAAGTCTTTGAGATGCTCAAAAAGTTCAGACTTTTTTCTGAGAAAATAAACCCAAGTATAGTGTGAGTAATCATCAATAAATGTAAGAACATACCTTACTTTGTTGATGGGCGGATGTGGAAATGGACCCATGAGATCATTGTGAACAAGATCCAAGGAAGATGAGGCTCTCCTTGCCTTCCCCTTTTCAAATTTATCTTCAGGATGCTTGCCAAGAATGCATCCTTCACAAACCTCTTCAAAAAATTGAATGTCTCACAAGCCTTTGACCATTCATTGCTTGGAAAGTTGTTGCATGTACCTAAAGTTTAAATGACCAAATCTCTCATGATATACTCTACTACTATCATTAGCATGTGCAAGTAGAAAAGAGGAGTCATAGTCAATAAACTTAGTGAACTTATACAACTATGGCTTGTGATCTACCTCACCAACTGCAATAATGGAATTGCCATGCATATCAAGTACAATAACTAAATCTGATGTAAATTCAACCCTTTTACCTGTTTGAGTGATCTGATAAATTGAGAGTAGATTTATAGAAAGCTTTGGAACATGTAATAGATTCTCAAAAATTCCATTAGGGAGTTCCACTCATCCCTCTCCTGCAACTGCTATTGGAGTATTATCCCCCATGAGAATAGGAGTTCCAGAGCATGAACTCAAAGAAGTAAAAACTTCCTCTTTAGCTGCCATATGATGTGATGCACCATAATCTATAATCCATGAATTATATGAGAAATTAATTGCAACAAGAGCATGATGATTACCTTTCTTAGATGCATGGTCTTCTTCCTTCTTATTCTTGGCTCCTTCAGGAATGAAGTTTCCAAGGTTATTCTTCTGAAGCACCTGTGTTACAAGATCGATCTGCTTCTTCATGCATGTGGATTCTTCATGATTCGGTTTATTGCAATATGTGAACTGCTTTCCCTTCTTCTTCTTCCCTTTGGAATTTGAAGAATCTTTGGAACCTAAAGAATCCTTGAAGGGTTTGGAATATCCCTCCTTCTATGACTTTGGATGTAATAGCTCCTTTCGTTTTTGCTTCGATTTTTGATTGGATGACCCTTTTCCATTATGCATGGTGAGTGCATGTGCTTTGGGATCTTTCATGAGGCCTATCTATATGAGTTTTTTCTTCTCTTGTGTGAGATACTCAATGAGCTGAGCCATCATAGGAATTTTCCAATTTGTGCCAAAAGGACATCTTCCAGAATGGAAATTGGAGACATATATACAATATTATGGTCCTAGCTTGGCCAAGATTGTTAGAATAAGTTGTTTCTCTTGTGTAAATTTGTCAATATCACATCCACCCAAGCTAAAAATCAAAGATTTACATTTAGTAAATAAATCCTATATATTATCAAAACTTTTAGGGTCTAAGGTATTCAAGTCTACCACAAGCATTTGACCTCACATCTCATCTTGCTTTCCAAAGAGTCCTTCCAGGGTGGTCCAGATCTCGTTTGGAGTCTTGCATGCAACAACATGAAACCATAAATCAATGGTTATTAAATCAAGAAGTAGTCATGTGGCCTCATCCTTACGGTTCACCCATCTCATCTTCTCAATCATTGATGTAGGTTCTCATTCTTTCGCTATCGTCAAATTATACAATCCTTTCCTTCTGAGTTGGAATTTTTCCTTGGGATTCCAATCAAAATAATTGTATGGTGTGAGGATTACCACCAATTTTGACTGTATAATAGTTTCCCTATCCATCTCTCTCACTATTTCTAAGAACCCCTAAAAATTTACTCTCAATCTGTAAGTGAAAAATTAAGAAATCACGGCAGAAATGACACTTTAAGTGAAAATTCATATCAGTTTCAGGAGACGATCTTCCGACTTAGTTTATGAGAAAACGGTGAGGAATATCGCCAAACAATTGAAAACCCACTTGCAGAATGGGTCAATTTACTTTTCACGTGAGTCGTTTCCTCAAAAACTTAATATTTTAGGAGCAATCATTGTAGAAAGGTACGACCACGGATTTGTATAAGTTTCAGGAGGCTATCTTTTGGCTTACTTTCTAAGAAAAAAGTGAGGAATCTCGCCAAACGGTTGAAAAATCATTTGCAAAATGGGTCGATTTACTTGTCACATGAGTCGTTTCCTCAAAAACTTAATATTTTTGGAGAAATCATTGTTGAAAGGTACGACCATGCATTTAGCTTGTCGAAACTCTAATTTTTCTTATTCTTTGGCTTGTCTGGCTTGATCCAAGAAGTGTAGCTCTGATACCATGCCAATGTTTCATGGAAACCTTCATAGGAGACCTAGCTAAAGCATACACACACAAAACTTATCAAGAAAAGGAAGAGAGTTACACAATGGAGAATGAGGATCAATGCATATTATGATCTTATCAATGAGTGAGTTGTCTTCACTCATATAGGCAATGACATCTTATAATTAGGAATTCATGCATAATAGTGATGGTCTAATATTATAAAGTCTAAAATAGAACTAATCAGTTAACTCTCACTGAACTAGTGTGCCAAAAATATAAATTTCTCCAACAAAAAATAGAAAAAGTTCATAAAATAATTACATGCCACTATGATTTCTGTGGACTGTATGTTTAAGCATACACATGCTCAGAATCCTATTGATCCCAACAATCAAAAATTTTATCTCATATACCTAAATGAGGAAACATATTTTATTCCCTAGGAAAACTTAAAGTGGCATTCTCCTATCTAAATCTCTTGATATATTTTTATAATTTTGGCGTAATAGACTCCAATCAAGTTTCTATTCTAAATTATTCTCTTAGAAAATTTTGAATATGTTTGCACTCAAGTGAGAATATACATCTAAAATCATCCTCTTATTTGTCAATAATCTTCTTGAACTCTTCTAACACTTCTCCAATTAGTCAAAAATGCTCTAGTAGACGAAAATTGGGTAGCTTGCACTTTGACATGGCATATTCAATGAGATCCCATATTTTGGTGCATGTAGACAATTCCTACTGAACCTAGTTTTCAGACACTTTAGCCATCTTATCCCAGTATCGAACTTCTTTTTCGATTATATATATCTGCTCTATAGTAAACATCATGTTTCCACAATCTTCATGGCCATGACTCTTTTGAATTTCCTTGATGGAATTCAATTGGTCTTGGACCTTTCCTCGCCTCTCTTTCCACCTAAGAGTATCCTTGTACAACATGGAGAGTTGCAAGGTTTCCTTTTGCAAGTATAATACTTTATCTATAAATTATTTACTCATTTTTTCGTTAATCTTGTCCTCTTCAAGGACATCCTCAATAAACATGTTTAATGTATCTTGAGCTCCTTTATAATACTCAACTTGATTTTTCAAAGATGTGATATCTTTCATAATATCCTCAACATCATATTCACTAACCTTGTCTTTATGAATCATTGCATGGGAAATAGCTATCACAACTGTGAACAAATCATTAAGACTGACTCTTTTGATACCCAACAAAGATTCTTCAATAGTACAAAGAAAAATGTTATCTATGTATACTTTTTTCATCCTCTATGTCCTTTTGACTATATCTTTCTTACGTTGATTGTATGCTACATATTCCAATTTTTCAAGCTCTTCTAGAGGATCTGGAATAGGTTGATCTCCTCATGACAATGTGTTATCAAGGCTTCCATGAGTATATAGTTGTTCCATAGCTAGTTCCTTCCCCTTATCACTCGCTTTAGGCACACCTTATTCATCTCCAATCAAATCAATCACCTCACTAGGTGGTGCTATCGTCTATTAATTTTATTGTTACTACTAGACATGGGCTTCCTATGACTACTACTAACTCCCTATGATATCTCCATCACTTTATTCCTCTCCTTCTTTCATTTTCTTTTCCTCCTCTACAATTAGCCTTTTTCTTTCTTCTTCTTCTTTTTTCCTATTTTTTTAAATTGCAATATCTCTTATTCCTTTCTCTTTCATTCTTCTAGTATCTACCTTTTTTCCTTCTCATCATTATTTCTGACTTCTAACTTAAGTAACCTCTAATCTTCCTCTTTCTTATTTGCTTCTTCTTCTTGAAAAAATATTTCTTCTTCTAGATTTCTTTTGATTTCTTCTTCTAGATTTCTTTTGATTTCTTATTCTTTTCATTGCTTCTCTTAAGATTTATTCAAGTCCTTCCTTCTTTACTCACATTCAAAGGCTTTCCTCTTCTTCTCCAATTCTAACTATACATAATCCTCCTCTCTCCTCTTCCTTAACTCTTCCTATGTTTCCCTCTTTAGTTCCTCTTCATGCCACTTCCTGATCAGTTCATCGCAAATCACTTTCCTCTCAACCTCCTCTTTAACTCTAACCTCCTCAAGTCTCATATCCTCTTCTACTTTCTTATTAATTATTTCTACCTCAACCAGTCGCCTAGTTATTTCATCCATTTTATCCATTTTTTCATTAGGAATAAAAGTGTTGAAGACTACTAAATGAGAATGTTGCTTATTTAACTGAACCAAATCCCAATCCTTGGAAGTTTCAAAGGGTAATTACTCTTCCTAAATTTAATGAATGTATGGCCAAGATAAAGATATTATATCATAGTTCTTAGCTACAAGTCCTTTGGGATCATGTCTCCTAAATTATCCAAGAGGAAACCTATACTCAATAAGAGCACTAGCTTCTTGTCGAGCATGTTTTGGATATTTCAAGAAATGATGAACCAAACTGAAATTATAAGGAATGAAAATATTTTTCTTATTTCCTTCAATAGAAAATCATTGAAACATTGAAGCACAGTCTAATATTTTATCTCTCCCAAAACAAGTTTTCCAGGTACATACTTTGGTAAAAGATGAGGTGCTACAATGGCACCATAGATTCTTAGATAAATAAGGTTTTCTAGGAAAGACTAATTTCAAAAGTAATTGATCAACTTCCTAGCATTCTTCATCAATGTTGGACATTCTCTATAGAAAATGATCTTGTATAGTGGAGCTAGGAAAAAGTCACAAATGATATTTTTTTCATATTTTCTTTCACATAACATTTGATAATATACATGCATAAGGGGTTCTGAAACACGTCAATTGAATTTAATATCTGCAAATACATTAGAGTCACAAACTACCCTGGGTTTTTCCTTTACCTTTTGTTTCTTTTCAGTCATATTATTATGTTGATTGGAAAAAATAGTAGCCCAATTGAATAAACCACCAGTGGTAGCCACTATGTAGGCTAATGACATCCAAGCCTCCGTGAAACAAAAATAGTCTATCTCCCCATATAATCCATCTATCAAAGTCATAAGATACATGTATGGTTCCCTTGAATTTGTAATAAAGTAACTAACATCTTCCTTGTGGAATAATCTCTTGTATTTATTCCACTAACTTGCTAGAATTTTCCCTACATCCTACTTGTCATAGAAATAATATACAAAATAATTAATCAGATAAAGTTTGGGATTTGGAATTTTATAGTACTTTTCCAAAGTTTTAGCTAGAAAAAATCCCACACATTGGTCTTTCTCATTCACTATAATGTTTTTCTTCAAATTTATATGATTAATGATCCATTCAATAGCCTCTTAACCAGGCTTAACTAGTTCCCTTACTACAAAATAATGTAAATGACACTTTTTGATGCTAATGAAAACCTTTTTCATTGGTTTCCCTCATATTAGGGTCACTGAGGAATCACATATAGTTCATTCCATCCTAAAAAAGGGATCTTCACTCTTATGTTATCTTTAGTATCTTTGTATATCGATCATTAGTGATTCAAGTGTAGGTGTCTAGATGACGGGAACATACTCCAACAAAAATTCAATTTCTATGGATTTCCCTTTAGGTGACTTAGAAGGAAGTCTAACATGGGTTCTTCTTGACAAAATATTCCCGAAATAAAAATAGCATATAAACATAGTAAGAAGTGGCATCATTTCCACACACATTAATAATTCATATAAATTTATTATCTCCAACAGTATCATGCTAAATTTTGGCAATGGAAACTAATTTGAGACCGATTATACCAAATCCGAGACATGTGCTAATTATAAATAAATCTTTAAGAAGAATTCATAATTAAAAATTTCTACTATTGGATTATAATGGTCATTTGATCTCCAAGCACAAGTCTTCCACACCAAAGCACATACATTCATGTTAAAAAAATCCAGCGTTAGAGACATACCTGTGATGAAGGATGATAAAAAATATGCAATTGAAACCACGAACTCGTGCACAAAATTTTAACATCAGATCAAACTCCAATCCACCACAACAAAGCAAACTCTCCACAAACAATCGCTCAAACTAGAAATGACACAACTAATTGACATGTTAATCTCTCAAGGTGGAAATTAATCTATGCAGTGCTTGATTCTCACTATCACTATTCAAATTCATGCTAAGAATGATTCACTCCATCCACTGGTTTCAAAATTTATAATGGTTTTACCCAAATATGGCACTATGGTTACTAAATATCGACTACACTCGATTAGATCTCCCAAATATTCTATTTTAAATGTACATTGGACATTTGATCTATGGAATTGGTGAATTAATGGCAGTTAGATTTTCTTTCAATGGTCATTGGTCACTTTCCTATTTTGCAAATTTTTACATGGAAATGATCACAAAGTGAGTTTTTGGGAGCGATAATATGAAACCTTGGGAATTTTGCAAAATAGGATCGCCAATTGGGCCTTCATATGGTGAAAAACGAAAGTAAAAAAACCCAACAAAACACTTTAGCGACGCGAAAACAAACTTTGCCATCGGTGCCCCTTTTAACCTTTTACATTTGAGCGAAGTGTAAAGTCCTCATTGACAACCGCTCATCAACGAAATGATTTTCGTTTGAGTTATGAAATGTGTCGGTCAAAGCATTTCATTTTATTACCAATGCCTACATTCCAACTCGCCAATATAAACCATTTTAGTTCAAAACAAGTACTGCATGGCAACGTAGTCCCTGCCAAGTATATTATAAGGTTATTTTTGGAAAATGGGGAGAGTTGAGTACTATTGTTGGCTAACTATGGAATTGTAGATCACCGAAGTTTTGGGTGCAAGATGTATATCATGTAAAAGAGGGAAGGAAAGTTTAGTTACAGCAACCTGACAACTAGGTATGAAAAGCAATGGTAGTGGGTTGGAATCCTGTATAGTTGAATGCTTTTTTTGATTATTAATGCCAATGATCAAACTTATATGTTGATTCGTTGATAGTAAAAACACAACAAATTTGCATTAGGAAGTGCGGGAATGTGGCGAGGACTGAAGCGAGTGATAAATGGTTTGAAAGTTTTGTGAACCGGGGTCGAATTGTAAATGACGGAAGTGTTGGGTGAAAAATGTATATCATGGAAGTGTTCTGTGCAACATGTATATCATGGAACATGGGGCATAAGAATTCGATAGTGCTAAGTAGGGACGAATTGTAGACTATGAAATTTTTGGGTGCACGATGTATATCATGCACTTGTAGATGACGGAATTTTTGGGTGCAAGATTTATAATAGTGCCAACCCGGGGGTCGGTCGGTCTCCCGTAAATCATTGTTGAATGTGGTTTTTTCTTATAAATGCCAATAAGAGAACCAACATGTATATCATGGAACAGGGGGCATAAAAATTCGATAGCGCTAATGATGTAGAAGCATCGCCTTCAAAGTCAAAGATGCAATCGTGGAGGCAAAAATATGACATCTCAGCATGACAGAGTTTCAAATCAACATTTAACTCGGAAGTAAATTGAGTTGTTGAGATAGTTTGGAAACAACATTTTTTAAATATGTCATGTTTGTAAAGTCGTGAAGGACTATCAGGAGTTGTAGATATAGAGTGTTGGCTCTTATCTGGAAATAATTGTTAGTTATTGTAATAGGACAAAGTAGGTAACT
>ML812028.1:58757-71093 GCA_009831015.1 Picea engelmannii | reverse complement strand
CCCTAGTTGTAAACCTTCCTTCAAGAAAAACACCATAGAATGCCAAAAATCTCCTCCTTAAACAAGTGCGCCTTCCTCAAATCAGCCAATAACCCTAATAGGGCGCAAAAATCAGACCTCACTAGGAGAGTGAGTGATGTGTTTTTTCAAAATGAGGCTAAAACTCCTCAATATATAGTGTATCAGTGACCTTAATTAATTTTAGGTCATAAAAATGGCCGACAAGACCACAATTGTCAAATTAAAACCCTAACTGAGCTGTAAAAAAGGTAAAATCCCCTTCAAGGGAGGCGGTAGCCCCTTTTAGGGCAGATGAGACATCCAGGAGCAAAACATTAGCCACTGAGGGGCCTCTCCAACATGCCACACATGCCACTGCTGCCTGTTATCGCACAGTTTGTAGGCTAGGTTCAAAGGCTAGAGGATAGAGGCCAAACTGGCGTAACAGGAACCTACCCCACCCAATGTCACCTCAGTGGGGAGGTTCTTTCTATTCAGGGAGGTTAGCCCAGGGGAGACGTCCCCGGTAACCTGGGGTTTTGAAGAGGCAAAGATATAAAAGTCCCTCCTCACAGGTTACCACCAAGGTCAGATAGTCCGGCTAATCAGCCAATAAAGAAGTGTATGCCCAAATGAGAACACCTGCCCGGAACAAGACAGTAGCAAAATAATATATAATGCAGGCTATAATTCAGTGGGTTAGTACTTCATGTAACTATCTGACATCAATATATAAGCAATGTAAAACAACAGATATTAATGAGATCAACGTTTTGTCAATATAGCAATGGAGAAGTATCAATTCATCAATAACTATTGAGAGGATGTAATTAACAATGTATCTAACCAATCTTTTACTCAATAAATTCTTTCAATCATCATCTAATTGCTTATCATTCAAATATGCTACGTCAAGATGGGATAACCAAGTGTGACGTTAGCCTAGTTAGGGTTAGCTAGTTAGTTAGGGTTTCACAATTTAAAGTTTTGAGAGTTGGTTTGAGCACTATCACTTCAACGTTGTGTCTCTAAGATCAGTGCCTAAGGGTAGATGGAGTCAATTAAGGAGAGGACGCAATGTTGAAGGAATAAAGGCTAAGGACAAGAGGGAAGGGTTCTAGAGTGCTGCAATGGTAGGGCCCTAGAATCAAAACCCTAGGGGAAAGAGGCTCACTCCGGTGTTTCTTAAGTAAGGCCTCGTGCTCTTTCCTCCTTCCTTAGGTCAAACTTGGCAAAACGGCTAGCAATAAAGATGAGCTAAAACAAGAGGATGAAGTGAGGGAGAGTGTTGCAATGGCAAGGCTCTATCACTAAAACCCTAGAAGATGGACGGCCCTAGGTGTAGATAACCTAGGCCTGGGACGTCACCTCCTTCTTAGCCTTTAAAAAAATCAAAGCTAGCTTAAGGGAAAAAGTGAGAAGAGTGTAGCAAAGGCTAGGCTCTTTCTTCCTTCTTCAATGACTAAATATTTCTCTCTAAGGGGACATGAAATAAGGACCTACTTGTGTGCTTGTCACCTAGGGTTTTAAATCAGCAAATTTATAAGTAAATGCAAGAATATAAACCTACAACCATTCAATTAAGAAGCTTTGCGAGAAAAACACTTACATATCATGATGAAAAGCATATGCAAACACCGATACAAGACCAGGCCGATAGTGATGGATGTTGTTGTTGCTGACAAGAGAAGTTTGATGAAATAGGAAGAAGGATGGGCCCTCCAGGGCTATGCTCAAGTCAATCCTACTCTCGGTACTCCATGTCTAGGACCTGTGGGCCTCGAGACATGATCTCCTGGTTAGCCCATGAAATCGGGGATAACACTGCCTAGTCTGCCTCCATGAATGTCCATGAAGTTGGATGACGTCATGGTGAAGATGGGGGCGTCCAGGGCCTTCCAAGGCCAACGTTCCACTGAAAAGGGGTCATTCCCCCCAGGCCAGGCTCCGCCAAAGTGCCTCTGATGGAACGTCCTCTTCTTCTCTGGTGCAAAACCTCGGGCAAACACTGTCCTGTCTCTGCCCCCCTGATGGGTGTCAGCAACCATCTAATGGGCTCTTTAGCCCCATGGAGGTCCGAACTGATCATCTCCCCATGTGTACCGGTCCAAATGGTACCTGTCCGTCGGGCATGGTCCTGCACATTAAAAACTATGCCCTCCATGCGCTCATTAGTCACAGGGATCATAGCAATGTCAATCACATTTCATCATTAATATTATCAAACATATGCATAAAAACCCTGATATATCAGTCAATAGCTCAAAGATATTACAAAAACCTACAATACAAGATCGAAGAAAAAGACAAGATATCCTATTGGGCTAGTATCCACAAGAAAAAGGAAGTTTCTAGGAAGGTTTCATCCAAGCCATGTAAATGTGGTGATGTGGCTAGAGGATCTCTAGACATGTGGGAAGAGTGAGAGCCAGGGATGCATAATGGTATCTGTGGGTGCCTTTGTAGAAGGCGAGCTGTACCCGTCATGAATGCAATTTTTCCAAGCCCTTTATTGCCTTTATTATTTCCTTTTATTTGCTTTTTTCTTCTTCTTTTTCTTTTTATTCAAGGGCTAACCAGAGGACATTGCCTTGGCATGGTGACCAGAGCTGACAGTGTTACCCACAAGTACTTTCACAGAGATGATAAGGCTGGCTCGTGATGAGACCCCCTTTCCCTTGGCCATGCAACCAAAGGTCACTGCCTTGGCGTGGTAACCAGATGGTGGCAATGTCATACTATTAGGTACCCATGAACCTAATAGGTTGGCTCGTGATGAGACCCCCTATCCTCTTGACTAGGTCTTGTTTATATTTTCTAGGTCCCTCTTGTTTCTTACTGAGAGGCCTTTTATTGCCTTCTCGGGGATCCCTGGGCGAAGCATCTCGAGGTTTCATTTCTAAGCTTTTATCTTTTACCAGCTACTTTTACCTTCTGGGCCTTTAGCCCCTTCTTCCCACATGATAAGGTGCAACCCTACAAACAGGTCAATCCAATGCCCGGACAAGGGGAATGGGATAAATGAGCGGGAGATATGATGAAAAAGTGGTGGTATGATGGGAGCGGACGATGGCTCTTCAGAAATCCCCCCGGTGGCAAATCAAAACCTATGGGTACAGGCTTGCTAGGGCACCCTGTCAATCTCCCCAAACATGGTCAAGTGGGCTAATGTAAGATCCAAGCAGTTGTCAGAGATAAAAGGATTCAGATGCATATATCTAAAGGTTATAATGATCAAAAGTGACAAATACCATGATACCTGGACCAATTACCTCATGGAGCAAAAGCCTTCTCCGATACAAGACCAAGCCGATGGTGATGGATGCTGCTGCTACTGACAAGACGAATCTGATGAAAGAAGAAAAGGATGGGCCCTCCAAGGCCATGCTCAGGTCAATGCTTCTCTCGGTACTCCATGTCTAGGACCTGTGGGCCTCGAGACATGATCTCCTGGTTATCCCTAAAAATCAGGGATAACAAGGCCGAAATATTGGGTCTCTTCAGTCATCCAGGAGGGCGCAACTCAGTTTGAGGTTTCAGCTATGGAAGGAGCAGATCTCTATCATTCAGCCTGAGACTTCAGGAGGGGGTTTGTCTTGCCCCGATCTACTATTCCAGCCAGTTTCAAAGTATTTGGAGGCCTCTAGCAGCAGGGCCGAAATATTGAGTATATTCAGCCATCCAGAAGGGCGCAACTCAGCTAGGGGGGTTTGGATTTGATCCCTGGAAGGAAAGAAATCAATCTTGTGCTTTGCATCAACTCATTGTATTTCCTTTGGAGGCTTATATCTTCAGTCTTGAGCATTTTGTAGCAGCTATCGTTCCAGTTGGATATTCTTATTGGTATTCTTCCAGATCTACAGATCTATTGTATCAAGATATCTATATTATCTAAATAAAGGTCAGATCTGCAGATCTATTGTATCAAGATATCTATATTATCTAAATAAAGGTCAGATCTGAACTATTTGGTTCCATATTGGTGTTTCTTATTGTATCTTGTCTTTCCTTATGTTATATCTTCAGATCCATGTCTACATGCCTTGATCTCATAAACACAAACCCTAATGCGCAACTTCATGAGTAAACCTGCAAGCACACAACTAAACAAATAATAAACATTGAACAATTAGTGTTTCCAGCAAAAAATTGGCTTGGGAACATTACAGTTGCTCCTTCCCACCTGAACCTGAAGGCTGGCTCCCTCTGAGCTTCTCAAACTTTGGAGCTACCTGCTCCTTGTTCTCTGCCACTCTATTGCTTGCCATTGCTTGCATAAGATGGCCCTTTAGCCTATACAAGTGGCTCTCCCTAACTCGAAGAGCAACTGTTGTGTCTAAGCTAGATCCTCTGGGCTTGATCAACACCTGTCCATCTTGGAATAGTACGTCAGAGCCCTTCTTCTCAATCGTTGATATTGAGAGCACACTCCTCCTGAGTTATGGCACCCATAGTACATTCATCACTCTCAGCACACCTCCTGACTCCATATGGAATGGCACTGTCCCAGATCCCTTTACTGCATGCTTGGTGCTCACACCAAGTTCCACATACATGTTTGTGTCTGACTCCATGAAGCTCTCAAACAACTCTTGTGCTCCTATCATATGACATGTGGATCTGCTATCTAGTAACCGTGCACCAACTAATATGGTGCTTGAGGAAAGATGGGAAATAAATAAGAATTGTTGTTCAAACTTCTTGGCAAACTCATCCACTTGAGCCTTTGCCAACATAGCTATCTCTGGTTGCGTCCCGTTTCCACCCTTCTTCTTTCTTGGACATTGACCTGCAAAATGCCCAAACTTGTGACATGCAAAGCACTTGACTTTGCTCATGTCTTTCTTCTTGTCGTCTTGAGAGGTAGACTCCCCAATGGCAATCTTCTTGAACTTTCCCTTCTTTTCCTGGTTGGCAAGAGAAATGTTCTCATCATCAATCTTGTGTCGGCCTCCATTTAGATCTTTGTCTCGAATTTCTTCCTGAACGATGTCATCCCACAACCTTGTCCAATCGGGGAGCTTCTCACATGCCACGATCGCTTTGATGAACTGCGTCCACTCCTTCGCGAAGCCTTTGAGTGTCGTCCTCACCAATTCTGAATTATCCACTGTCTCCCCGATTGCAACCAGTTCATCTCAAACCTGTCGGATCTGGGTGAGATAGGTTGCCACCGTGTCTGATCCTGTCATCTTTGTGTCTCTGAGCTTCTCTCTCAACACCATTTTGCAATTCTCGTTTTTACTTTGAAATAAACCCGTTAGAGCCTCCCACATGTCCCTGGCAGTGTTCTTTCCAGATAAATGAGGGATCAAATGATCCTTTACTCCATCTAGAATTATGCGCCTGGCTTTCACATTCTTCTAATTATGGATGACCAGTTGTGCCGGAACTGTTGGAGGAGTGATCTGAGTATTAGAAAATTCTCAAATCATGTTCTCCATCAACACCAACATGATTCTCTCCTTCCAAGAACTATAGTTGGAAACCCCATCCAACCTATCCTCAAATCGCAATCTTGTTGTAGCCATCTCTACAACCTGCTAAAAAAATCAAATCTGATGCCCATACCCACTGCCCGAACCTGCCTGGATATTTGCCTGTTGCTTGCTATCCGTTGCCTGAGGTTGCCCGGATCTCTACCCTAGCCCTGCGGCCCTTACTAGGCGGCTGTTGTGTTGGCGACGTCTAGTGGTTGTTGCAACTCGTGACCCTGCTGGCTAGTGGCTGCCTGCCGACCGAGGACTGTTGCAGTGGCTCCTCCACTGTCACCTCAGCACGTGCCTCCACCCAACAACCTCCACTGTCACCTCAGCCCGTGCCTCCACCCAACAACCTCCACTCGTAGTTGCTCGACCCTTCACGGAGTTGCTACCTTTTCCAGCAGCTGCGAACTCTACTAACATTTGCCAGCAACAGCCCGTGTCACTTCTCCTCTACCGTCCACTTCCACACCACCCCTCCTCTGCACAGGTCGTCACCTCCCCGTGCCCGCAAATCTTCCACACGGCCTCAGCTCCCTACGACCACACACAGCTCGATACTCAATTGACTATTGCTGCTCCTTGCGTGTCCTACTCCGACAACTGCGGTCGCAGTGTTGTTGGTGGCCAACAACTGCTTTCCTCTTGGCAATTGGCTAATCTCTCAACCCTCGTGTGAATAATCTGCATGCCCATTGTCTAAACACCCTCAACCACGCGAATCTGCAATGGACGTTCTATACCTCCGATCTGAAACAACTATTCAACAACTTGATTTCACCTTCTGCAGCAGCCCGTGCGGTCGTACAACGTACAACTACTGTACGGATGCCTCTTTTTAATTTTTTTTTCCTTACCCGTAGCCTGCAAAAACAAATTCCTGCGCTGCAAATCATGATTTCGTGTAACCTAGTTTCCTTCAGAACATGTGCTTTGATACCATGTTAATTTCTAAACCCAATACCAAGCAATTAATTCTAGATAAATCACTTATTGAATAAAAGCACAGTTGAATTATTAATGAATTACAGCAGAAGCATAATAAGAAACCGTACACATTGCACACGAGATTTCTGGGTAAATTGCCCCTGGAAAAACCCCTAAGGGAAAACCACTTCCGAGTTGATTTTATTAATTAAAATCTTGGGCTCCCTTCTTGGGATAATGGCCCATCTGAGGAAAATGTAATAACAACAAATAGCCTAGCCTACATGGCTGCTATCTCTCTTGCTACCCCTTTGCTCCTTTCCTCAAACCCTGCCTACTCACACTTGGATGAAATGCCCTTCTCACCCAATCAATGAGATATCACTCACTCAATCTGTGTGTCTCATCCTCTCACTTAGGCTGCCTTTTATAACGTTGAGTTGACCCTAAATCCAAAACCCTAGATCTCTAAAGTGATCAAGGGCTGAGATTAAATCTCACCTTCACTTTAGATCTAATGGCTAGGATTTAATTAACTCACTTAAGTTATTAATGCCAAAAACTTAGGCATTTAACTTAATTAAACTCCATTAATCATAAAAGGTCATTCACTTTAATAATTAACTTATAAAGTCAAACTCCTAAGTCCTGAGAGGTATTAGTGACGACTTCCACATGCTAAACACAAAGCCAATGTGGAAGTACCTATCCGATGCTAAATACATCAACAATGACAACCTCATGGATGGATACCAAGGGACACTAGTTCCAATTTCTGTTTGATTGTGCAAGAAAGCAGTAGTATGAGTTCCCTTGCAAATGACAGAGGTTTTCCCTACAGATTTTCACCAAAATAGCAAGATACCAAAATGGAATTGTCAATGCAATAGAATCTAGCTTGTACAAAACTCAAGGATGACACAATTATTGCTTCAAGCATTGAAATTGCCAAGCATGCTTTACACCATATTCAAAGAAAACTATGCAATCATACTTACAAGGTAATTGAATCCTACAAGACAAAAGACATGGCTGTGCTAACCTTGCTAATCTCAAGTTTAAAAATAGATTAGCAAATAACTATAGGAAAGATGAATGAAAACATAACTATGTTTTGGCAACAGACTTCAAGCATGATCATCATGGAAAGGTTTTGATTTTGATTTTGGGCCAGTATGACTCAGGGTTCAAGCTTAACTCTGCCCTTATTAGGCACTCGTGTTCTCTTTAAATCAACATCAGGAATTCCTAGGAGATCACTCATTCCAGTACTACTCTAGCCCAAGCATGCTTCACTGGAGACTTATGATGGGATTCAGTGCATAATGCTGGTATGATTACATCCTACTGCTCTTGTGTTATGCAATGCATCAGATTTCAAATGCCATCACCTTTGTAATATGAAATGCAGCATATTTCAAAGCTAGGAAGTGTATACATTAAAGAGTTATTGAACCATGGTACCTGCTGTTGCAGATCACTAACTTTCTGTTCCATGGTGCAGACTTCCTCTTCAAGCTGTTCTATTTGATTGTGGTAACGGTTTATCACCTCTCTTGCCTCTTTTAACTCAGTTTCCAAGTCCCGAAATGATGATGGAAAAATCTCCCTACTGCAAAAAGGTACAATATTCAGATATGAGAATAAGTAGAAAATACACACAGCAATCTAGGGAGAATTGACTTTCTTTAATCTTCTCTCAGATTCTTTTCCACTCTCATGTACACAGGGGAAGTGATCCAAAACCATGTGTAAGTGCATTTCTTACATTAGGAAGTGGTTCAGGGAACAGTCAGAGTGCATTTCTTACATTAGGAAGTGGCTCAGGGAACAGTCAGAGTGCATTTCTTACATTAGGAATTGATTCAAGCAACAATCAGAGATGAGACTCTCTAGAGAAAATGATATACTAATCGAATGTGATGAATGCCAAGCCTCAACCAGACCAGTATCTACATCTTCCCCTACAGACAACAGACTTTCCAGTCACGTCTGAAAAGTTTTTAATAATGGCACTTTTGTGCAGCAGCATGTCCTAAAGAAAAGAAAAATATGAAATATGAAAAAGAAATGTGTGTACTAAGCAACATATTAATTAAACATGACAACAATAGACAAAATCAGCAATATCACATTTGACCTCATTGGAACATATATAGTTCCCCACAGCCTTTACCAGCACAATAAAATCAAAATGGCTATGTACTGTCAGGATGCTCTGAAATAGAGAGAGGTCAAGAGCAGGTGTGCTTCATGTTTAAACTTGGTAGCTCAAGATAACATAGTTACGGATCATATATTAAACTCCACAGAATCTATGAGGTGTTTGTTTTAAATAAATAATGTGCAAAGTTCAAACCACATGAAGAAGAAAGGTTACAACACCAGCTAGGTTCTATCCATACATAGTCACGATTTATGTTAAGGAAATATGTGAATTGACCCCAAAGTACAACATTTGAAGAGGCACGGCATGCATATGTCGAAGATTGAAAAAAGCAAAATCTAAAATAATCTCATAAATAATTTATAAAGCAACAAGAAATGGAAAAATTGATATTTGGGATTGATATGATTCTAAAAGCTTCAATAATATATAATTTTTTTGGCAATAAATTTTGATCTGCCTTCTTTCTGTCAATTCTTTGATTCATACTACTGATACTCTGTCTTAATGTGGAGCCAACTGAACATTACAGGAAAATTATTTTTTCAAAATTTAGGAGTATTGCATGATCATATCATCTTAGGTCCACATAGAAAGGAAAATGTGAGTAAATTGAGCCAGTACATCCGAACACAGAATTTTTTGGAATTACATAAAAAAGGCGGGTTGATGTTTTTAACCCCCTTAGCTTTTGAAGTGTATAGATCATTACATATATGATTATTCTATCTAAATGAGATCACTGAGATTAATAGCAAAAGAATTTCTTGTTCAAGTCAAAAGCGTTTTCAACTTTTTTATAACAAAAAAACAGCCCTACAAAGTTGGAAGATGAAAGAGTGTTCAGAAAGTGAGTACTATAATTCAATCAGAAAAAACCAGGGTATTTTATGATTGCAGGAGAATTTTTATCCTGAAGTACAGTATGTTGCATAAAAAAAATTAAATAAAGACGAGATCAAAAGCAACTGGAGTAATAACAGCACACTGGGATTGAGGTGAAAAGGGCAATGGGGCAGACAGATTTTTTGGGGGAAAGACAGATAGGAGGGTGTACCTGTTTGTCTTTGCAGGACCTTGCCCGATGGACAGGTATTCACGAGGAGCTGACCAGCTCGGACCTTCATGAGGGCTTGAAGCCCATGGATGGACGCTGAAACCCCAAGCCCGGGGCAAGACAATGACGACCAGTTTGCATAGTGAAGGAAGAGGACGTTGCCTTCGGAGGCACCTTGGCAAGCCTAGACGATGAGGAGCCAACCTTTCCCATGTTAAATTTAGAGCTGCTATTAAGTTCTTTTCAATTTATTAGACAATAATAGCATAAGCAGGATCACTGAAAGAAACACAATCACAAGGTACACAACATTTTATCCTGGGAAACCCTCATGGAGGAGAAAACCCCAAAAAAATTTCCTTAATATAGATTGCCAATACAATGCCAAGATAAAGGACCAAACACTATAGAATATCCAAGACTGAGCAATGCGCCTCTCTCTTCTCCTTCTAACTGCAGCTTCCTTCAAACTTGCGCACTAGATGAGTGACTTAAGTGAGTGAGTGAATGAGGCGCTAGCCTCTCTTATTTATACTAGCTGAGGAGCACTAGGGTGGTGTCTCTTCATTAGGCATGGCCGACTTCTCCAACTAGTGGTTAAAACCACTTTAATTAGCCCTAGGGGATGACTTCTCAATTAACATCATTAAATTAGGGTTTGACCAATCCACAAAAGGGGATTTGGTCATAAATAAGTCCCGACATGATCGATCCACAAAAGGGGATTGATCTATAAGATAATAACTCAATTATAATTAGAATATTCTTTGCAGTTACAATATTTCAACACTCCCCCTTAACAAGAAGGGTGTTCTACAACATCATCAGGAGAGGGAGAGGGCAACAACATCATCAACATCTGGAACATTGATTGGCATATCTATAAATCATCGGAAGTTTTTCTCATCATCAATAACATCATCTTTCACAACATGGAGCTGGAGTAGCATCATCATCATCTGCATCAACATCAATTAGCATAACGCTAAGGCAGCAACATCAACACCATCATTAATAGCACGAGGTTAGTATAATACTATAACATCATTAACAACAACACAAGGCTGATACATCATCATCAACAATAGCACGAGGCTGAAACAACAACATCATCAACAACACGAGGCTGGAACAACATCATCAACAACACGAGGCTGAGATAACATCATCATCATCATATAGCAACAAAATGAGGCAGGTGTAACAACATTTTGTGGTACTCTGACAGACCCTAGGGATCTTCCCAGGAATCATAAGATTCCCTAGGATATAAAATCCTAACGGAGCTACCACGTGGTACTCTGATAGACCGTCCTTACCGTACCTTCGGGATTTGCCTAGGAATCATAAAGATTCCCTAGGATTATAAAATCCTAACAGAGCTACCACTACTGACCACAACTAGCATATACATGCACAAGTACTCTGACAGACCGTCCTTACCGGACCTTCGGGATTTGTCCAGGGATGATCAGTCCCCTAGGATATAAAATCCTAACTGAGCTACCCGTTGTTGGTCAGGATACAATATTATCATCAACATCACTCCCCCTTTCGAGGGAGGTCCTTTCGGACTATACCAAGCTTGTCTCGAAAGTATTCAGACTTTACACGAGATAGAGGCTTGGTCAACACATCTGCAACCTCCTCATCTATGCTAACATATTGAAGCTTAACAACTCCCCTCTGCACCATATCACGAATGTAGTGATACCGGATTTCTATGGGCTTCGACTTATCATGGAACACAAGGTTCTTTGTCATCTTTATGCAACTCTGGTTATCACATAGAATCACAGTTGCTTCCATCTCCAGATCAAATAGACTTGTCAACAACTTCCAAAGCCATATAGCTTCAAAACTGGCGGAATATGCAACAATGTATTCTGCTTCTGCCGTGCTGAGAGCAATACTGGATTTCTTCCTACTCTTCTGAATGGCATCTTCAAAGCAAGTAGGTTCCTTTTCTATGAGATTGCACATCAAAGCCATATAACTGAAGAATGGATTTGGTTTCTTGATTTGTCTCATGGTTCCTTCTGGGGCACCATACTTCTCTCCATCTTGAATAAGTTCCCTTGCCCAAGATGGCTTTATCTTGTGAGAGATCGTCATTTGGGGAGGTTCTTGAAATTCTGTCATATCATGATCTTCTAGAATCTCATCATCAGGGGTAATTGCAACTTCCCTCACTGGTTCTACAGCTTTGGGAGCTACAGGTTCTTCTTCATATACTTCTTCAAGCTAGCATCTCCTTGATTTCTTGAGTGTTGCATCTTCATCAAAGGTTACATATCTGTTGATCTCAATATGATGGTAACCTGGTATGTAAATTATGAAGGCCTTTGAGACCTCACAGTATCCAACAAATATTCTCTTCTTTTCTGAAGGGTCCAGTTTAGTTCTCCTTTCTTTCAGAATGTGTACAAACACTGGACATCCAAATATCTTGAGATGGCTTACTTCTGGCTTTTTCCCGGAGAAATTTCTTCGAGGGTTTTGAATCTAAGTGCACTATGGGATAATCTGTTTTGGACATAAACTGTTGTTCTCGCTGCTTTTGCCCATAAGTGCATTGGAAGATCTTGATCATGGATCATAGTCTTCACAGCTTCCATTATTGTTCTATTCTTTCTTTCTACTACACCATTTTGCTGAGGATTATAGGGAGTGGTGAGGTCCCTCTTAATCCCGACATCTCT
>ML812027.1:193806-207625 GCA_009831015.1 Picea engelmannii | reverse complement strand
TTTCCTCATGTTTGGAATTTAAATCAGTGATAAGGAAGCAATTTTATCCATTAGGGTATTTACATAAAGCAATGATGGAATGGAAAACTTTAAGGAAAAGTAAAGGTCAAACTGTACAAAGTTTCACAGAATAATTTAAGAAGAAATCTCTTGCATTGAACATTCCTTTGGATTCTTATGAAACTTTAATGAAGTATATTGGCGCACTTCATAGTTATATCCATCATAATTTTCTCTTGTTTAACCCCACTAGTCTTCACGAAGTTTGTGTGCAAGCTACTCACCTTGAGAACATGGGGAAACATGTTCAGTAAGATCCCTTGAAGAAACCTTCCAATCTCCCACATAAAAAATTTAAGAAGTCCAAAAGGAAGGACAAGAAGACCACCATAGTAACGAGAGAAGGAGGAAATCCATCTTGCACTCATTGCAAGAAAATCAGTCACGATGAAGAACATTGTTGGAAACTGCATCCAGAAAAGAAACTGAAAAATTTTGGTGGAAAGGGGAAGAAAAAAACCATTGCTATAGTGCAACAATATCTTGGTTATGATTTAGGAGATGAAGGAAAGATCACAACAGTTGGAGTACAAGGTAAATATTCCATTCATGCTAGTTCAAGTTCCAATAATGAATCTCATGATGATGAATGAAAGAGGAATGAATTATTTCACATAAGGGTTGTATCTAAACACACTAAGATAGATACATTATTTGACCTGGGTTCCCAAGTAAACTTGATATCTAAAGCACTGGTCAAGAGGATGGGTCTTGAAAAGAAACCACATCTGAAGCCTTATCCTCTTGGTTGGTGTATGTGATAAATCAAAACTTAATGTCACCAAACAATGTAGGGTCAGATTTGTTATTTCTTCAAAGTTGATTGATGAAGTGTATTTGGATGTTGTACCACTTGATATATGTGGCATAGTGTTGGGAAGTCCTTATCTTTATGATAGAAAAGCAATATTCTTTTGTCATGAGAACAAATACCACCTTACTGAAGGGGGAGTAGAATATATTGTTATAGCTCACAACATGCGGGTAAATACAACACTTGTTAGTGCAGGGCAATTGAAGAGACTCATAAACACTATTAAAAGATATGTACTCATGGTTGTAAGAGAGAAATATGTCGGGACATCCAACGCTTTCCAAGGATGTGATCCATCTCATAAAAAGGAATTAATTGATATTGTTTCTAGGAATAATGATAATATTCAGGAACCAAATGGATTACCTCCTAAGAGGGAAATCCAACTTGAGATACATCTTCAACAGGATTATTCTCTTCCTAATGTGGGCATGTATAGGATGTCAGTTGTGGAGATGACAAAGATCAAGAAGCAGGTACAGGGTTTATTGGATCAAGAGTTCATTAGGCCCATTTCGTCTCCTTGTGGTTCTCTGATCATGATGGTGCCAAAGAAGGATGGAACATGGTGAATGTGTGTCAATTAACGGGCCTTAAATAAAATCATGGTGAAAAATCGATACCCTCTTCCTCGTATAGATGATTTACTTGATCAATTGAAGAATGTTGTTTATTTCACTAAGTTGGATTTTCACAATGGATATCATCAAATCAAGGTCGCAGAACAAGATGCATGGAAAACTACCTTTAAAACTAAACATGGATTGTTTGAGTGGTTAGTTATGTCATTTGGGATTTGTAATGCTCCGACAACTTTCATGCGTGTGATGAATGATGTATTCATGCCTTTCCTAGATGACTTTGTTATTGTATATTTATACGACATTCTTATTTTTAGCGGGTCTTGGGATGAACATGTGAGGAATGTAAAGAAAGTATTAGATACTTTGCAAAGGGAAACGTTGTATGTAAAACTGTCTAAATGTGAATTTGGCAAGACTGCACTTGTGTACTTAGGTCATATTGTAGGAGGAGGACAATTAAAAAATGATCCTTCCAAAATTAATGTAATTGTAAATTGTCCTAAGCCAAAAAGTGTAACCAAAGTCTGAAGCTTCTTCGGTGAAGTCCAGTATTGGAGGAGGTTCATTTCCAACTTCTCCTTTATAGCAGCTCCTTTTCATGCCTTAACTAGTGTGAAGAACACTTTTCAGTGGGAAGGAAAGCAACAAAAATATTTTGACACTTTGAAGGAGAAGATTAGTACCACACCAGACAGATGCCAATGGATAGCCTTTTGAGATCAAGACAGATGCCAATGGATACACCATGGGTGCAGTATTGATGCAACATCATAAGCCTATATGTTATCACTCTAAAATATTTAAGCAAGTTGTTGTTAACTATCCTACATATGATAAAGAGTTGTATGCATTATTCTAGAGCGTAAAGAAATGGAAGCACTACTTGTTATGGAAGGAAACAATCATACATATAGATCACCATCCTTTACAGTATCTCCAAGCATATACCAAATTGAAACAATCTCGACACTATAGATGGATGGGTTTTCTACAACCATTTCATTTGGTAATCAAGTACAAAAAGGGTACAAGTAACAAGGTAGATGATATGCTTTCTAGATCTCTTGTTGGTGCTTCTATTGTTTTGAAGAATGCATATTTATCTCATGATATCTATTTAGAACTATATGCCATCGATGAAGATTTTAAAGAAGTATATGAGAAGCTAACCCTTGGTGCATAGGTAGAGAACTATTTTCTACAGGGAAAACTACTCTACCATCTTGGAAAGCTATGTATTCCTACGAGTGAGTGAGTCCATATAATATGCAAAGATCACACTTCTCTTGTGTCTGGGAATTTTGGGGTAGGAAAAAATATGGCTCATTTGTAGAGGTTTTGTTACTGGCCTCAAATGAAAGCAATTGTAACTAAATATGTAAAGGGGTGTGTGATGTGTTCGAGTTGTAAGCCCACTAATAGAAAACTGGGGCTATACTCACCACTTCTTGTTCCATCCCATCCATGGGAAAGTATCTCCATGGATTTTGTAGGGGGTTTACCGATGAACAAAGGGGGCCATGACTATTTGTATGTTGTAGTGGATAGGTTCAACAAGATGTGTATCTTGATGCCATGTAAAAAGCATATCATTTTTTAGCAGACTACTAATCTCTTATT
Organism: Picea engelmannii; assembly: GCA_009831015.1. NCBI lineage: Eukaryota > Viridiplantae > Streptophyta > Pinopsida > Pinales > Pinaceae > Picea > Picea engelmannii. The sequence goes on along the minus strand of ML812027.1, from coordinate 204,547 downwards.
TTAGTATGTTTGGGTTCACTTTGGGTTACCCACATCCATTGTCTTGGATCGAGATACTTGATTCCTTGTGGACTTTTGGACTAGCTTGTGGAGGATGATGGACACCAAATTGAAGAGGAGCACTACTTTCCATCCATAAACCGACAGACAGACAAAGGTGGTAAGATGAAAAGTGGTACTTTTTCTTTGAGGCTACTGCAGTAAGCATCCCAAGTTATGGGATGAACAAATACGCTATGTACAACATGTGTAAAACCAATATTTACATTCATCCACTCAGATTTCACCTTTTGAGACATGTTTTGGGTACCTACCCAAGGTTCCTTTGGACTTGATGAATTTGATATATGTCATTGTGAATAAATAATGGACATAGGATAGAGCCCACAATTTCATCCAAAGGATCTAGCAGATACACCAGGTAGTCAGGGAATAGTTGGAGGAAAGTCAAGCACAATATAAAGCTTGAAATGACAAGAACATGGTTGATCATTAGTTCCAGGCTTCACATCAGCAAGGAGAGATTGAAAGGTGAAGGAAAGAAACTCAATCCCATTCATTATGGACCCTTCATTATCTTGGAGAAAAGTGGTACCAATGATTTTCGTCTGGATCTTCCACCTTACATGCAGATTTACTCAGTTGTGAACGTTGAGAACTTGAAAATGTTTTAGCCTCCCATGATCATGGATCAAAATGAGGAAGTTTAAATACCTTCATTTGATGAGTTTTTTGGACACACTGACTACACTGAGAGGGGGGGTGAACATTGTAGGGCTATTTTTTCTCTCTTTTCAAAAACTTCCCCTTCACAAAAACTCATTATCTAACAATCACCATTTAGTCATTACTTATTGTTGTCATTTATAATCAGTTAGATGTGAACATATATCAATAACATATATCATCAATATATCATCAACAAATCATCACCACAAGAAACACAAGGAACACAATATGTATGTACAATTTTGTTTTTATTACGGACTTCAATCCTTGGGTTATCAACAACAAATGAATAGAGTACAACTCTACAAGAGCACCAGCTCTATAATAAAAGACTCAACTTACATCCTCAACACCAACTGAGATGAGGCAACAATCCTCAACAAATGTTAATCTATCAACAGGTACATGACCTGTTGATAGTGCAACACAAATATTTACGCATCCTACCAGTAGTACAGCTCATGTATGTACATGGTCAATCTGTACTACAACCTATGTATCACTTCTGAGAAATTAGGGTTTTCTCTTCAAGCTGAACTAAGATCCTCTACAATATTCAATCATATTCTATTTTGTCTTTCACTATCCCATATGATCAATAACCAATCGCAACACATATAATCTCTCCAACAACTTACTCATGCTTCTCAAACGTACAATATCAATGCTACTCAATCATGTATAAGCAATCAACATATTGTGGAAACCATATAAGTATTGAATCATAAGAGTGTTTCTCACTCTATCAGCCAACATAAACCGCATCACAACAACCATACCAAGAATGCCCTAAGAATTCACTACACAACAAACAAGAGTATCCATCTAGACAAAAATGTAACCATACTAGAGTTTCTATGGCAGATCTGAACCCATAGAATGCAGATCTGGAACATGCTTCAGTATTTAAGAGCCTAGAACCAACTCACACACAAGTCTACATGACTTCATCCACTGTATGTTCCCTATCATCATTCAACCTACATATGTATGTGCCCTGACTCACTACAACTCATGTTTACATCGAAAACTAGGGTTTTTGAACTTTTGAGACTTTTGTTGTCATGATCTTTGATTTACCAAAACTTTGATGCATCCATGAGATCCTCCAGACACTCTCCCTCTCATAACAGATCTTTAATACATGCTCAAGATATTCACAAGAGATACACAAAATATACACACTAGATCCCCTCAATATGCACAAAATATTCTCTAGATACACACAAGATGCAAAAGATACTCTTACACAAGAGACCCTTGCCTCTTATTTATACTCTCCAAGTAGCTTCCTTAGAAGCATCTTCTAGGTCACTTCTAGGTCACTTAACCCATTTCTAGGCCACTTAACCTATTTCTAGGTCACTTAACCTCTTTATAGGTCACTTAGCCTATTTCTAGGTCACTTAACCTAATTCTAGGTTAACTGCTTTCCATAAATAGAAAGTTCTCCATTTAAATATTCCTCCTTGACTTTGTCACTTTTTTTTACCATTTAAATAATAATTTCTTCTTTGCAAGCTCTTTGACTTCTTTGACTTTTTGGGGCTTCATGCCTAGATATGAGGGTCCTTCAACTTCGTAAGGCCATAGCTTTCAAACCATGAGGAGTTATGTGACATTCCACATACCATAAGAAATGGTATGAAAAGAATTATCCATCTAGGATAGTTATACTGGCAAATTCATTGATCTTCATCTCATTATTCCACATAGAAACATAACCATAATTCAAGGATAATTCAACCGCAAAGCGTTTTCCCATGAGGGATTTCACCATAAGGGGACCACTTTGGAGTTCATCCATTTGTACACCTTATCAACCATGATAAGATACCAAAAATGCATCATATCGATCCATCTTCATCTATGCATAATTTATTAGTGACAACTCATTGATCCATATTCATCAATATGCCATGATAAGTGATGCAGGAGCATCTCTCCACGTCAGCCAGCCAGCCCACGTCAGAGCATGCATTCAAGGATGAAGAGGCGCAGCCTCATTTCAAATTTGAAATTTGAATGTAATTAATGTTGTAGGCTGTTGAGCCATGAGGCCGTGCTTTGCACAGGCTGTAGATAAGGAGGCCTTTAATGTTTGTAAGGCTGAGATCTAGATCCAATTCTGGACTAGACAACCCATTCAATGTAATTGAATAGGGTAGGTGAGTTTGGAGGGAATAACTCAAAGATCCCCCTCATGTAAAATATAGAGAGATATTATTTGTATTATGATATGAGAGGAGAGTAGTGGTAGCAGAGTAGGTAGATAGAGAGTAGAGAAGGAGCCAAGATGCTGTTAAAGTTCGTGCTCAAAACACCTTTGCAAACAAGCATCTGCCATTTAATACAAACAACAATTTTTCCTACATATTTTCTGTGTTGAATGAATGTCTAGATGTGTTCTTTATATGTTATAGATGTATGCTAGGCATTTGCAGGGAGTTGTTTTGATTTCACATTGTTGAAGGTCTTTGAGGCTTCACACCAGGAAGGTGTGACAGAACACTGCAGGTTCCGTAGGCCGTGCACTGAAGAAATTATGAACTCTACGGATTCAGAAAAATACATGTCAGGTGGGCACAGTAGATGAAATCATCAACTTAGAGGAAGACCAGTGAGGTTGCTGAACACCTCAGAAGGCAAGGCGGTGTAGGCGAGACACGGTTGCAGACATAAACTCTTTTGAGTTTTGTAGAAATCTTCTAGGTGGGCATTGAGTAAGTGTTAGAGCGCACATGAGGAACTCTTTAAGTTCAGAGATAGAAGAAGAATCCACTGAAGGATCTTCACAGGGTTGTTGAATACCCCGAAATACTCAGCAATCAGGTTGCTTGAGCAGAGGAGTGCCAAGAGGGCATCATATTTCTCCATATGAGGGGGAAGGGAAAAGGACTGGGTTCCTTAAGGTCTAAGTCTCATAGAAGCTCAGAAGAGATAGCACCTTGGTGTGCGTGCAAAGACTCTACAGGAGCACAAAAGTCGTAGAATCCTTCAAGGATTCGGGAGAAAAGCTCAGGAGGAGCAATAGCTGCCGTCAGATGATCCGAAGAGATCTGGATAATTGAAGGTTTCCATGTCTAGAAGGCAGTGCAGAAGGAGTGCACAGGGAGACACGGTCTAATCCGTCAAATCTTAGTCCAAATACCCGTGAGTCATTAGATCTGACAGGAGATGCACGAGGGTTAAACCTCACGCACAGAGAAGCAGACACGAAAGTCTTGAAGGGGTTGTAATTAGGATTTCGGCATTTGGGAGTTTGGGAGTCCAGAGGACAAAATTCTGGGCACTCGACATCATAAGCCCCAAATTTGAGAAAGAATCTAAGCCGTCCGTTTGAGGGAAGACACGTGTCGCGAGATCTCCCATATCAGGGATTTGGACATCGGGTGTCAGAGAAGGAAGTCTTTCAACTTTGTGAGTAGTGAAGTCACAAAGAGATCAGGACTATCCATCTGAGGAGGATAGGTGGCAACAATCGGAGGGTCGACGAAGTGCTGAAGAAATCTGAGTGTAGGCTTCGCGAACTCGGAGGTTCGCAAGGTGAGAGGCCAAGGATTGGGTGCTCCAAGTCGTGAAATTGTGAAGTCATGAGGAGCGAGGATCGTCGTTGGATCCAGGTCATGGGAGGACCATTGGATTAGGAACCTCATCACACGTATTGTGCATTCGGAGGTTCGGAGGTTGAGAGAACCTCTTCTCAACATCAGAAGTCATGAAGTGCCAAAAGCCGAGCACGAGGGAACATGTGGTAGAACCACAAGGCGGGGTCCGCGTGATTGACAGGTGGACATGCGTCACCTGGAGAAGGGAGTCAATGCTCCATTGATTTCTCGCATCTCAGGGATTCGTGGGATGAGAGCATGGGAGCTCGACGCTACAACTCACAGACTCGTGAGATCGTGAGATTATGACAAGGACTTTGGGTTAGGCCCTTGGTCATAGGAGCTGTGGTCGCTTGGGAAAGGTGGAGCTCACACCTAGTGCTATTTGAAAAAGGGAGTTTCCGAAAGGACCCGTGGATCGATTGGAAGGAGATTCCAACAGGGAATCGAAAGAGCCACTTTGGCTCATGAAATAGATTGAATAATCCTTAAGACCAAGAGGTCGCACAGAGACTCTGTCGAGGCAGAGGTGGCATATGTGCCATCATGTTTGGTATCAGAGATTTGAATCTTGTCTGTAGATTTCAAGAAAGGGAAGCTGGAGGTGAAAGAGCACTCTGATACAGATCAAGAGTGATATTAGAGAGAGAACTATGTTTGTATATTTCAGGCAGAGAGAAGGAAAAGGAAGAGAGAGTGCTGGAGACTTTGTGATGATTGTTTGCAGGTAGGAAAAAATCAAGGAGACAGTCAAGAAGACTGTGGAAGAGGATGGAAACACTCAAGGGTGTAGAGTGACAGCAGTAGGTTTTCCAGGAGGGAAGGAAGATAAACAACAAGATGGCTAGTAAAGGCTGTAGATATGCTGGGAGGAAATACCCAGAGCTGATGAGAAAAGAAGAAATAGATGAAGAGCTCACTGATATAAGAGCAGAGATAGAAAATATTGCATTGCAGATGTAGAAGAACACCAAGTCGCGATGGGTATACGAATGGCCCATGAGGAAGGCAAAAGAAAAATGGCCAGTCAAGGAGTTGATGGCTAGAAGACAACATAGACTGTTAAGAGGATGGTTGAGGCATGCTGAAAACCTCAATGGACTTGAGGAAGTGGTTCAGGTATGTAAACCAAAGATTGGGAGAAATCTCAGTGATGTTGAAGATGATTTGGGATCAACCAAAGATCTAAATGATTGTCAAGAAGACAGCCAGGAAATTCCTAATTGCTAGGAGGGAAAATAGTTGATATTACTGCGGGATCTCATAGACTATCATGAGGACAGCTGGGGAATTTCACATTGCCAGGAGGGAAATGATGTGAGGTCACTGTGGGATCTCATGGACTTCCAGGAGGACAGCAGGAAAATCCCAATTTGCCAGGAGGGCATGGGAACATAAATGAGGCTATCTGAGAGTCTCATGGACTCAGAGGTGAGTTCAAATCAGCCTGAGGAGATGACAGAGTAGGTGAGCTCAGAGAAGATTTTGGATCAGCCTGAGAAGCTGACAAAAAAGGAAGATCAGAGGAATATTCTAATGATTGGAGGAATTTAGATATTCCTTCCACATAGCCAAGATGAGGTAGAAATCTGTGTTGTCGATGAAGCAGTGACAACAAAAGAAGACCAACCAGTCATGACTGTCAAATAAGAAGAGCAGGAAGATGTGGTACTCACTCCATGGGATATGGAGCTGGAGATGTTGGAGGACTGGTTGAAAAATCCAGAGTAAACAGAGGAGAATTCTGAGGAATCACTCAAAGACTTCAGCCAGGGAGATGAATTGGTGAAGACTACAGTACCGGGGTATGAAACAGATGATGAAGAGAAATTCCAGGTTGAGGAGAAACCGAGCGAAGTTGGAGTTCAACCAAGAGGAAGCTGAACAACATTTCAGTAAGGAGACTATAGAGATGAATTCTGCAGTAGAGTGGACACTTAGTTCCACAGAAGATAAAGGAAATCGCATGGGAGATCATTGTGATCTATCCATCTGCAGAAAAAATTTGTAGCAGAGGAGACTGCATGAATAGAGATAACCACTGGAGCAACTGGATGAAGTGATCGAGAAGATCAGAAGGCTGATGATAGAGTCAGCAGAGACTTCCAACAAGGAGAAGTTGGGCAAAGAGAAGCAACAACTGCGGAAGCAGCAACAGTGCAGCAGCAGCTGCGGAAGCAGCAACAGCGCAGCAGCAGGGAGATGGAGACGATGAACAGCTCCAGAAATTTTTTTGGGATCCAGGAGGATTTCAACAGCTGAGATGGGAAGCTCATGAGAAGGAGCTCATGAATTTTGCAGTTGGGGAGTATGATTTAGGAGCATCTCTCCACATTATCTAGCCAGCCAGCTAGCCCACATCAGCGCACGCATTCAAGGATAAAGAGGTGCAGCCTAATTTCAAATTTCAAATTTGAATGTAATTAATGTTGTAGGTTGTTGAGCCATGAGGTCGTGCTTTGCACAGGCCGTAGATAAGGAGGCCTTTAATGTTTGTAAGGATGAGATCTAGATCTGATTCTGGACTAGACAACCCATTCAATGTAATTGACTAGGGTAGGTGAGTTTGGAGGGAAGAGCTCAAAGAGTTCCCTCATGTAAAAGATAGAGAGATCTTCTTTGTATTATGATATGAGAGGAGAGTAGTGGTAGCAGAGTAGGCAAATAGAGAGTAGAGAAGGAGCTGAGAATCTGTTAAAGTTCATGCTCAGAACACCTTTGTAAATAGGCATCTACCATTTAATACAAACAACATTTTTTCCAGCATATTTCCTGTGTTGAATGAATGTCTAGATGTGTTCTTTATATGTTGTAGAGGTATGCTAGGCATTTGTAGGGAGTTTTTTTGATTTCAGGTTGTTGAAGGTCTTTGAGGCTTCACACCAGGAGGGTGTGACAGAACACTGCGGGTTCTGTAGGCCATGCACTGAAGCACTTCTGAACTCTATGGATTCAGACAAAGATGTGTCAGGCGAGCATAGTAGCTGAAATCATCAACTCAGAGGAAGACCGATGAGGTTGTTGAACACCTTAGAAGGCAAGGCTGTGTAGGAGAGACATAGTTTTAGACAAAAACTCTTTTGAGTTCTGTAGAACTCTTCCAGGTGGGCATTGAGTAAGTGCCAGAGCGCACAGGAGGAACTCTTTGAGTTCAGAGATAGAAGAAGAATCCACTGAAGAATCTTCACAGGGTTGCTGAATACCCTGAAAGACTCAACAATTAGGTTTCTTGAGCAGAGAAGTGCTAGGAGGGCATCATATTTCTCCATATGAGGGGGAAGGGAAAAGGAGTGGGTTCCTTAAGTTCTGAGTCTTAGAGAAGCTTAGAAGAGATAACACCTTGGTGTGCGTGCAAAGACTCTGCAGGAGTGCAGAAGTCGCATAATCCTTCAAGGATTCAGGAGCAAAGATTAGGAGGAGCAATAGCTTTCATCAGATGATCTGAAGAGATCTGGATCATTGAAGGTTTCCATGTATAGAAGGCAGTGTAGGAGGAGCACACAGGGAGACAAGGTCTGAGCCGTCAGATCTTAGTCCAAACACCTGTCAGCCGTTAGATCTGACAGAAGATGCATGAGGGTTAAACCTCACCCACAGAGAAGCGGACACAAAAGTATCGAAGGGGTTGTAATTGGGATTTTGGCATTCGAGAGTTCGAGAGTCTGGAGGACAAAAGTCTGGGCACTCAACATCAGAAGCCCCGAATATGTGAAAGAATATAAGCCATCCATATGAAGGAAGACACGTGTCGCGAGATCTCCCATATCAGGGATTCAGACATCGGGGGTCAGAGAAGGAAGTCTTTCGACTTTGCGATTTTCAAAGTTGCGAAGAAATCAGGACTGTCCATCTGAGGAGGACAGGTGGCAACAATCGTGGGGTCGACGATGTGTCGAAGAAATCTGAGTGCAGGCTTCGCAAACTCAAAGGTTCACAAGGTGAGAGCCCAAAGATTGGGTGCTCCAAGTCGCGAAGTTGTGAAGTCGCTAGGAGCGAGGATCATCGTTGGATCCAGGTCATGGGAGGATCATTGGATCAGGAGCCTCATCGCGCGTATCGTGCATTCGGAGGTTCAGAGGTTGAGAGAACCTCTTATAGACATCAGAAGCCGCGAAGTGTCGAAAGCCGGGCACGAGGGAACATGTGGAAGAACCGCAAGGTGGGGCCCACGTGATTGACAGGTGGACATGCGTCACCTAGAGAAGGGAGTCAACTCTCCATTGATTTCTCATGTCTCAGGAATTTGTGGGATGAGAGCATGGGAGCTTGACGCTCCAACTCACGAACTCGAGAGATCGCGAGATTGCGACAAGGATTTTGGGTTAGGCCCTTGGTCACAGCTGCTGTGGTCGCTTGGGAAAGGTGGAGCTTGTGCCTAGTGTTGTTTACACAGGGGAGTTTCTGAAAGGACCTGTGGATCAATTGGAAGGAGATTCCAGCAGGGAATCGAAAGAGTCGCTTCGGTTCATGAAATAGATTGAACGATCCTTAGGACTGGGAGGTCGCACAGAGACTTTGTTGAGGAAGAGGTGTCATCTGTGCCATCAATAAGACATGTATACATCAAACCTTTGATATTTGACATCATTCAATCATCCTTTGGAATCAATAAATTCCTTGAAATCAATCAATTCCAGACAATCAATCATCATTTGGCATCAATCAATCACTTGTCATCAATCAATCATTGGACATCAATCTTTTGAAATCAATTAATTAAACCTTTGGCATCAATGACAACATGATCCAACAGAGTTTGCACCTGAGTACTTGGATGAGTTATAGGAAGATATCATCCTGGACAGGAGGATGAGGACTTCACGTCAGTGTGATGTTGATTATCTTCGAGTAGGCTTAAAGGGAACACATCCAAGCAAGGCAAAATGGATAGAGAAGGAAAAAGTGAGGGCACTCTTCCCTCACTTAACTATTGATTAATTAAATATTTTAGTGGTCCAAAAATCTCTTGGTGGGAAGGCGTGATCCAAAAAGGATCCAGAGAAGGATGAGAAAAACTCAGAACTCACATAGGCAACTCAGGATGCTCAGAAAGGGTTCAGTAGACAAAGAAAGGGAAAAAATTGAAAGTTCCCAAAACTCAATGAAAATGATATTATCGTGAAGAGCGTGTCACAAGATTTCTAAAGGTGCAAATGGATCATCAAACAGAGTTACGGATTGAAAGATATTCACGGTCAAAGTTTGGTCAACCTAGCCCAATCAACAAGGGATGAGTCATCATCCGTACTACTGGCATTAGCATCTGTACAACACATGTGGTAGGAGAAATAAGCTGGCATGTGTCATGTTGACGTCAACATGGTGATGTGGTAGCACTTAAGGCTGCCACATGTCACCCGGTTTTGGCATTTTTGGATCAATCCGTGGACCAATCGGATCATGCCATGTGGCAGTCCATACAGTCCACACATTGACGTGGCATAATGATGTGGAATGATAGCTTGGCAGGGGGGAATTTTGATCAGTGAGAGGCCACCATGTGGCCCAGTCAGAGGCTGCCACACGGTAGGTGGGAAATGCTTAGTGACAGTCCATGAACAAAAATTTGAAAAAAATTAGTATGGCGGGTCTACCAAATCTGGTGGACCACGCCAAACCTAGCCACGGTTAAATATATTGGATATGGTTCTAGCACCATCGCTAAACTAGCGGAACAAACATATATATATATATATATATATATATATATATATATATATATATATATATATATATATATATTGTAACAAATACAAAGCCCAAAAGGGGGAGGCTCACGGGTTTGACCCTGTGACCTCCTCCCACACATGCACCTTAACATATCCTCCCTAACCAATAGTCCATGGGCCACACATTGTAACCAACACCCAAAAAATTATTAAATGTTGCATCTGCCCAGCCACTAGGGGAGGCACGCGTATTGTATGATCATTTGGGCATGGAATATGATGCATTCCAGTCATTAATGCAGGTTGAAGAGGGCACAAAAATCGAGACAAATTTCTTCTTGGGCCTGGGAATTCTAGAGTCCAATCAAGGTGTGGAGACAATCATTTTTTGGTAATTTGACGTCAGGAATTTAGTGGTGCTATCCGTTTTATGATCTGAGCCTTATTTCTACACCTTGATTTCAGAATGACGTATACTTATGTATTTTTCAAAATTATTTCGTTGAGTTAATGAAAGAGCCTACCCATTTAAGAGAAGGACTCGGAGACATATTCCACCAGGGATGAACTCCATTATCAATTTTTTTGTTCGAATTTGGTTCTTATGTCTCTTCATTTTTGAGCTTTTCCTTCTTTAATGGTGCACTTTAAGTTATGTTCATTTAATACAATTCTTTATAAGTCACTCCATGAAAATATCATAGATCAGAGTAGAAGGATGAAAACATATATACA
>ML812027.1:169511-193706 GCA_009831015.1 Picea engelmannii | reverse complement strand
TTTACATACCTGAACCACTTCCTCAAGTCCATTGAGGTTTTCAGCATGCCTCAACCATCCTCTTAACAGTCTATGTTGTCTTCTAGCCATCAACTCCTTGACTGGCCATTTTTCTTTTGCCTTCCTCATGGGCCATTCGTATACCCATCGCGACTTGGTGTTCTTCTACATCTGCAATGCAATATTTTCTATCTCTGCTCTTATATCAGTGAGCTCTTCATCTATTTCTTCTTTTCTCATCAGCTCTGGGTATTTCCTCCCAGCATATCTACAGCCTTTACTAGCCATCTTGTTGTTTATCTTCCTTCCCTCCTGGAAAACCTACTGCTGTCACTCTACACCCTTGAGTGTTTCCATCCTCTTCCACAGTCTTCTTGACTGTCTCCTTGATTTTTTCCTACCTGCAAACAATCATCACAAAGTCTCCAGCACTCTCTCTTCCTTTTCCTTCTCTCTGCCTGAAATATACAAACATAGTTCTCTCTCTAATATCACTCTTGATCTGTATCAGAGTGCTCTTTCACCTCCAGCTTCCCTTTCTTGAAATCTACAGACAAGATTCAAATCTCTGATACCAAACATGATGGCACATATGCCACCTCTGCCTCGACAGAGTCTCTGTGCGACCTCTTGGTCTTAAGGATTATTCAATCTATTTCATGAGCCAAAGTGGCTCTTTCGATTCCCTGTTGGAATCTCCTTCCAATCGATCCACGGGTCCTTTCGGAAACTCCCTTTTTCAAATAGCACTAGGTGTGAGCTCCACCTTTCCCAAGCGACCACAGCTCCTATGACCAAGGGCCTAACCCAAAGTCCTTGTCATAATCTCACGATCTCACGAGTCTGTGAGTTGTAGCGTCGAGCTCCCATGCTCTCATCCCACGAATCCCTGAGATGCGAGAAATCAATGGAGCATTGACTCCCTTCTCCAGGTGACGCATGTCCACCTGTCAATCACGCGGACCCCGCCTTGTGGTTCTACCACATGTTCCCTCGTGCTCGGCTTTTGGCACTTCATGACTTCTGATGTTGAGAAGAGGTTCTCTCAACCTCCGAACCTCCGAATGCACAATACGTGTGATGAGGTTCCTAATCCAATGGTCCTCCCATGACCTGGATCCAACGACGATCCTCGCTCCTCATGACTTCACAATTTCACGACTTGGAGCACCCAATCCTTGGCCTCTCACCTTGCGAACCTCCGAGTTCGCGAAGCCTACACTCAGATTTCTTCAGCACTTCGTCGACCCTCCGATTGTTGCCACCTATCCTCCTCAGATGGATAGTCCTGATCTCTTTGTGACTTCACTACTCACAAAGTTGAAAGACTTCCTTCTCTGACACCCGATGTCCAAATCCCTGATATGGGAGATCTCGCGACACGTGTCTTCCCTCAAACGGACGGCTTAGATTCTTTCTCAAATTTGGGGCTTATGATGTCGAGTGCCCAGAATTTTGTCCTCTGGACTCCCAAACTCCCAAATGCCGAAATCCTAATTACAACCCCTTCAAGACTTTCGTGTCTGCTTCTCTGTGCGTGAGGTTTAACCCTCGTGCATCTCCTGTCAGATCTAATGACTCACGGGTATTTGGACTAAGATTTGACGGATTAGACCGTGTCTCCCTGTGCACTCCTTCTGCACTGCCTTCTAGACATGGAAACCTTCAATTATCCAGATCTCTTCGGATCATCTGACGGCAGCTATTGCTCCTCCTGAGCTTTTCTCCCGAATCCTTGAAGGATTCTACGACTTTTGTGCTCCTGTAGAGTCTTTGCACGCACACCAAGGTGCTATCTCTTCTGAGCTTCTATGAGACTTAGACCTTAAGGAACCCAGTCCTTTTCCCTTCCCCCTCATATGGAGAAATATGATGCCCTCTTGGCACTCCTCTGCTCAAGCAACCTGATTGCTGAGTATTTCGGGGTATTCAACAACCCTGTGAAGATCCTTCAGTGGATTCTTCTTCTATCTCTGAACTTAAAGAGTTCCTCATGTGCGCTCTAACACTTACTCAATGCCCACCTAGAAGATTTCTACAAAACTCAAAAGAGTTTATGTCTGCAACCGTGTCTCGCCTACACCGCCTTGCCTTCTGAGGTGTTCAGCAACCTCACTGGTCTTCCTCTAAGTTGATGATTTCATCTACTGTGCCCACCTGACATGTATTTTTCTGAATCCGTAGAGTTCATAATTTCTTCAGTGCACGGCCTACGGAACCTGCAGTGTTCTGTCACACCTTCCTGGTGTGAAGCCTCAAAGACCTTCAACAATGTGAAATCAAAACAACTCCCTGCAAATGCCTAGCATACATCTATAACATATAAAGAACACATCTAGACATTCATTCAACACAGAAAATATGTAGGAAAAATTGTTGTTTGTATTAAATGGCAGATGCTTGTTTGCAAAGGTGTTTTGAGCACGAACTTTAACAGCATCTTGGCTCCTTCTCTACTCTCTATCTACCTACTCTGCTACCACTACTCTCCTCTCATATCATAATACAAATAATATCTCTCTATATTTTACATGAGGGGGATCTTTGAGTTATTCCCTCCAAACTCACCTACCCTATTCAATTACATTGAATGGGTTGTCTAGTCCAGAATTGGATCTAGATCTCAGCCTTACAAACATTAAAGGCCTCCTTATCTACAGCCTGTGCAAAGCACGGCCTCATGGCTCAACAGCCTACAACATTAATTACATTCAAATTTCAAATTTGAAATGAGGCTGCGCCTCTTCATCCTTGAATGCATGCTCTGACGTGGGCTGGCTGGCTGACGTGGAGAGATGCTCCTGCATCACTTATCATGGCATATTGATGAATATGGATCAATGAGTTGTCACTAATAAATTATGCATAGATGAAGATGGATCGATATGATGCATTTTTGGTATCTTATCATGGTTGATAAGGTGTACAAATGGATGAACTCCAAAGTGGTCCCCTTATGGTGAAATCCCTCATGGGAAAACGCTTTGCGGTTGAATTATCCTTGAATTATGGTTATGTTTCTATGTGGAATAATGAGATGAAGATCAATGAATTTGCCAGTATAACTATCCTAGATGGATAATTCTTTTCATACCATTTCTTATGGTATGTGGAATGTCACATAACTCCTCATGGTTTGAAAGCTATGGCCTTACGAAGTTGAAGGACCCTCATATCTAGGCATGAAGCCCCAAAAAGTCAAAGAAGTCAAAGAGCTTGCAAAGAAGAAATTATTATTTAAATGGTAAAAAAAAGTGACAAAGTCAAGGAGGAATATTTAAATGGAGAACTTTCTATTTATGGAAAGCAGTTAACCTAGAATTAGGTTAAGTGACCTAGAAATAGGCTAAGTGACCTATAAAGAGGTTAAGTGACCTAGAAATAGGTTAAGTGGCCTAGAAATGGGTTAAGTGACCTAGAAGTGACCTAGAAGATGCTTCTAAGGAAGCTACTTGGAGAGTATAAATAAGAGGCAAGGGTCTCTTGTGTAAGAGTATCTTTTGCATCTTGTGTGTATCTAGAGAATATTTTGTGCATATTGAGGGGATCTAGTGTGTATATTTTGTGTATCTCTTGTGAATATCTTGAGCATGTATTAAAGATCTGTTATGAGAGGGAGAGTGTCTGGAGGATCTCATGGATGCATCAAAGTTTTGGTAAATCAAAGATCATGACAACAAAAGTCTCAAAAGTTCAAAAACCCTAGTTTTCGATGTAAACATGAGTTGTAGTGAGTCAGGGCACATACATATGTAGGTTGAATGATGATAGGGAACATACAGTGGATGAAGTCATGTAGACTTGTGTGTGAGTTGGTTCTAGGCTCTTAAATACTGAAGCATGTTCCAGATCTGCATTCTATGGGTTCAGATCTGCCATAGAAACTCTAGTATGGTTACATTTTTGTCTAGATGGATACTCTTGTTTGTTGTGTAGTGAATTCTTAGGGCATTCTTGGTATGGTTGTTGTGATGCGGTTTATGTTGGCTGATAGAGTGAGAAACACTCTTATGATTCAATACTTATATGGTTTCCACAATATGTTGATTGCTTATACATGATTGAGTAGCATTGATATTGTACGTTTGAGAAGCATGAGTAAGTTGTTGGAGAGATTATATGTGTTGCGATTGGTTATTGATCATATGGGATAGTGAAAGACAAAATAGAATATGATTGAATATTGTAGAGGATCTTAGTTCAGCTTGAAGAGAAAACCCTAATTTCTCAGAAGTGATACATAGGTTGTAGTACAGATTGACCATGTACATACATGAGCTGTACTACTGGTAGGATGCGTAAATATTTGTGTTGCACTATCAACAGGTCATGTACCTGTTGATAGATTAACATTTGTTGAGGATTGTTGCCTCATCTCAGTTGGTGTTGAGGATGTAAGTTGAGTCTTTTATTATAGAGCTGGTGCTCTTGTAGAGTTGTACTCTATTCATTTGTTGTTGATAACCCAAGGATTGAAGTCCGTAATAAAAACAAAATTGTACATACATATTGTGTTCCTTGTGTTTCTTGTGGTGATGATTTGTTGATGATATATTGATGATATATGTTATTGATATATGTTCACATCTAACTGATTATAAATGACAACAATAAGTAATGACTAAATGGTGATTGTTAGATAATGAGTTTTTGTGAAGGGGAAGTTTTTGAAAAGAGAGAAAAAATAGCCCTACAATGTTCACCCCCCCTCTCAGTGTAGTCAGTGTGTCCAAAAAACTCATCAAATGAAGGTATTTAAACTTCCTCATTTTGATCCATGATCATGGGAGGCTAAAACATTTTCAAGTTCTCAACGTTCACAACTGAGTAAATCTGCATGTAAGGTGGAAGATCCAGACGAAAATCATTGGTACCACTTTTCTCCAAGATAATGAAGGGTCCATAATGAATGGGATTGAGTTTCTTTCCTTCACCTTTCAATCTCTCCTTGCTGATGTGAAGCCTGGAACTAATGATCAACCATGTTCTTGTCATTTCAAGCTTTATATTGTGCTTGACTTTCCTCCAACTATTCCCTGACTACCTGGTGTATCTGCTAGATCCTTTGGATGAAATTGTGGGCTCTATCCTATGTCCATTATTTATTCACAATGACATATATCAAATTCATCAAGTCCAAAGGAACCTTGGGTAGGTACCCAAAACATGTCTCAAAAGGTGAAATCTGAGTGGATGAATGTAAATATTGGTTTTACACATGTTGTACATAGCGTATTTGTTCATCCCATAACTTGGGATGCTTACTGCAGTAGCCTCAAAGAAAAAGTACCACTTTTCATCTTACCACCTTTGTCTGTCTGTCGGTTTATGGATGGAAAGTAGTGCTCCTCTTCAATTTGGTGTCCATCATCCTCCACAAGCTAGTCCAAAAGTCCACAAGGAATCAAGTATCTCGATCCAAGACAATGGATGTGGGTAACCCAAAGTGAACCCAAACATACTAAAATAAGAGATTAGTAGTCTGCTAAAAAATGATATGCTTTTTACATGGCATCAAGATACACATCTTGTTGAACCTATCCACTACAACATACAAATAGTCATGGCCCCCTTTGTTCATCGGTAAACCCCCTACAAAATCCATGGAGATACTTTCCCATGGATGGGATGGAACAAGAAGTGGTGAGTATAGCCCCAGTTTTCTATTAGTGGGCTTACAACTCGAACACATCACACACCCCTTTACATATTTAGTTACAATTGCTTTCATTTGAGGCCAGTAACAAAACCTCTACAAATGAGCCATATTTTTTCCTACCCCAAAATTCCCAGACACAAGAGAAGTGTGATCTTTGCATATTATATGGACTCACTCACTCGTAGGAATACATAGCTTTCCAAGATGGTAGAGTAGTTTTCCCTGTAGAAAATAGTTCTCTACCTATGCACCAAGGGTTAGCTTCTCATATACTTCTTTAAAATCTTCATCGATGGCATATAGTTCTAAATAGATATCATGAGATAAATATGCATTCTTCAAAACAATAGAAGCACCAACAAGAGATCTAGAAAGCATATCATCTACCTTGTTACTTGTACCCTTTTTGTACTTGATTACCAAATGAAATGGTTGTAGAAAACCCATCCATCTATAGTGTCGAGATTGTTTCAATTTGGTATATGCTTGGAGATACTGTAAAGGATGGTGATCTATATGTATGATTGTTTCCTTCCATAACAAGTAGTGCTTCCATTTCTTTACGCTCTAGAATAATGCATACAACTCTTTATCATATGTAGGATAGTTAACAACAACTTGCTTAAATATTTTAGAGTGATAACATATAGGCTTATGATGTTGCATCAATACTGCACCCATGGTGTATCCATTGGCATCTGTCTTGATCTCAAAAGGCTATCCATTGGCATCTGTCTGGTGTGGTACTAATCTTCTCCTTCAAAGTGTCAAAATATTTTTGTTGCTTTCCTTCCCACTGAAAAGTGTTCTTCACACTAGTTAAGGCATGAAAAGGAGCTGCTATAAAGGAGAAGTTGGAAATGAACCTCCTCCAATACTGGACTTCACCGAAGAAGCTTCAGACTTTGGTTACACTTTTTGGCTTAGGACAATTTACAATTACATTAATTTTGGAAGGATCATTTTTTAATTGTCCTCCTCCTACAATATGACCTAAGTACACAAGTGCAGTCTTGCCAAATTCACATTTAGACAGTTTTACATACAACGTTTCCCTTTGCAAAGTATCTAATACTTTCTTTACATTCCTCACATGTTCATCCCAAGACCCGCTAAAAATAAGAATGTCGTATAAATATACAATAACAAAGTCATCTAGGAAAGGCATGAATACATCATTCATCACACGCATGAAAGTTGTCGGAGCATTACAAATCCCAAATGACATAACTAACCACTCAAACAATCCATGTTTAGTTTTAAAGGTAGTTTTCCATGCATCTTGTTCTGCGACCTTGATTTGATGATATCCATTGTGAAAATCCAACTTAGTGAAATAAACAACATTCTTCAATTGATCAAGTAAATCATCTATACGAGGAAGAGGGTATCGATTTTTCACCATGATTTTATTTAAGGCCCGTTAATTGACACACATTCACCATGTTCCATCCTTCTTTGGCACCATCATGATCAGAGAACCACAAGGAGACGAAATGGGCCTAATGAACTCTTGATCCAATAAACCCTGTACCTGCTTCTTGATCTTTGTCATCTCCACAACTGACATCCTATACATGCCCACATTAGGAAGAGAATAATCCTGTTGAAGATGTATCTCAAGTTGGATTTCCCTCTTAGGAGGTAATCCATTTGGTTCCTGAATATTATCATTATTCCTAGAAACAATATCAATTAATTCCTTTTTATGAGATGGATCACATCCTTGGAAAGCGTTGGATGTCCCGACATATTTCTCTCTTACAACCATGAGTACATATCTTTTAATAGTGTTTATGAGTCTCTTCAATTGCCCTGCACTAACAAGTGTTGTATTTACCCGCATGTTGTGAGCTATAACAATATATTCTACTCCCCCTTCAGTAAGGTGGTATTTGTTCTCATGACAAAAGAATATTGCTTTTCTATCATAAAGATAAGGACTTCCCAACACTATGCCACATATATCAAGTGGTACAACATCCAAATACACTTCATCAATCAACTTTGAAGAAATAACAAATCTGACCCTACATTGTTTGGTGACATTAAGTTTTGATTTATCACATACACCAACCAAGAGGATAAGGCTTCAGATGTGGTTTCTTTTCAAGACCCATCCTCTTGACCAGTGCTTTAGATATCAAGTTTACTTGGGAACCCAGGTCAAATAATGTATCTATCTTAGTGTGTTTAGATACAACCCTTATGTGAAATAATTCATTCCTCTTTCATTCATCATCATGAGATTCATTATTGGAACTTGAACTAGCATGAATGGAATATTTACCTTGTACTCCAACTGTTGTGATCTTTCCTTCATCTCCTAAATCATAACCAAGATATTGTTGCACTATAGCAATGGTTTTTTTCTTCCCCTTTCCACCAAAATTTTTCAGTTTCTTTTCTGGATGCAGTTTCCAACAATGTTCTTCATCGTGACTGATTTTCTTGCAATGAGTGCAAGATGGATTTCCTCCTTCTCTCGTTACTATGGTGGTCTTCTTGTCCTTCCTTTTGGACTTCTTAAATTTTTTATGTGGGAGATTGGAAGGTTTCTTCAAGGGATCTTACTGAACATGTTTCCCCATGTTCTCAAGGTGAGTAGCTTGCACACAAACTTCGTGAAGACTAGTGGGGTTAAACAAGAGAAAATTATGATGGATATAACTATGAAGTGCGCCAATATACTTCATTAAAGTTTCATAAGAATCCAAAGGAATGTTCAATGCAAGAGATTTCTTCTTAAATTATTCTGTGAAACTTTGTACAGTTTGACCTTTACTTTTCCTTAAAGTTTTCCATTCCATCATTGCTTTATGTAAATACCCTAATGGATAAAATTGCTTCCTTATCACTGATTTAAATTCCAAACATGAGGAAATAAGATTACCACACTTACTTCTATTCTGAAGTTTTCTCTCCCACCATACGAGAGCGGTGCCTTCCAACCGAAGAGAAGCCAATTGCACTTTAACTTATTCTTCATCAATATGTTGAACATGAAAATACACTTCCTATCAGATCCAATTATCTATCTATTCAGGATTAGCATCTCCATTAAACATAGGTAAAGAAAATTTTACATCAATCTTTAATAACGGTTTCTTAAAAGAGGCTTTATGGCTAGAATTATGAGAATGATGAGAATTATTAGAGGAAGAAGAAATATAACATGAAGGTGAAGATGAAGGATCAGGAGGGTCTCCTCCAACCCCTCGGTTTACCGAAGCATCATCATCTGCATGTGATTCCTTTTTCTTCCCTTTCTTCTTCATCCTCTTCTCGTAATCTCCATACATTCGTTCGACCATTTATGACATGCGATAAAAGACCATGTGAAATTTTTTCTCCTTTTCATCACGCTTGTCCTCTTCTTACATTTTCTTCCTTCGGGATGCACGACCAACTTCGGGATTGAAAGTCTTAAGAGTTCCTTCACCCTGCTTATACTTGGACCTAGTAAGCATTCACACTCAAAAATTTAATTTAAAGACGACTGCTCTGATACCAACATAATCCGGGATATTTTCATCAAGTGAATTATAAAGAATTTCATTAAATGAGAATAAATTAAAGTGCACCATTAAAGAAGGAAAATCTCAAGAATGAAGAGACATAAGCATCAAATATGAACACAAAAACTTGATAACGGATTTTTTCCCTGACGGACTATGTCTCCGGGTCCTGCTCTCAAATGGGTATGCTCTTTCATTAACTCAACAAAAGAATTTGGAAAAATACATAAGTATACCTCATTCTGAAATCAAGATGCATAAATAATGATCAGATCAAAAATTAGACAACACCATTGAATTCGTGACGTCGAATTACCCAAAAATGATTGTCTTCAGGCCTCGATATGACTCTGGAAATCCCAGGCCCAAGAACAAATTCATCTTGGTTTTTGTGCCCTTTGCAACCTACATTAATGACTGGAATGCATCGTTTTAAATGCCCAAATGTTCGTACAGTATGTGTGCCCCCCCTTGTGGCTGGGCGGATGTAGAATTTAATATTTGTTTTGGGCGTTGGTTACAATGTGTGGCCCACGGCCTGTTGGTTAGGGCAGATATGTTAAGGAACATGTGTGGGAGGAGGCCTTGGGGTCAAAGCCGCAGGCCTCCCCCTTTTGGGATTTGTATTTGTTACAATATATATATATATATATAACTATGTTCGTTCCACTAGTTTAGTGGTGGTGCTAGAACCATATCCAAATGATTTAACCGTGGCTAGGTTTGGTGTGGTCCACTAGATTTGGCGGACCTGCCAAACTAATTTTTTTCAATTTTTTGTTCATGGGCTGTCATTGAGCATTTCCCACCTCCCACATGGCAGCCTCTCAATATTCCATGTTTTCCCCTTCCAAGTCAGCATGCCATGTCAGTGTATAGATTGTATGAACTTTCATGTGGAACGATCCGATTGGTCCACAGATCGATCCAAAAACGTCAAAATCGGGTGACAATTGGCAGCCTTTGATGCTACCACGTCATCATGATGATGTCATCATGCCATGTGTCACATTCCTTCTCCTGAAATGTTTTTTGTATGGATGTTTATGTCATCCATATGGATGTTGAAGTCAGTAGTACGTATGCAGACTCATCCCTATTGATTGAGCTAGGTTGACCAAACTTTGACCACGAATATCTTTCAATCCGTAACTCCATTTGACGAGTCATTTGCACCAACATAAATATTGTGACACTCTTTTCACGATCATGTCATTTTCACTGAGTTTTGGTAACTTTGAATGTTTACCCTTTCTCTATCTGCTGAAGCCATTCTGAGCATCCTGAGTTTCCTCTATGAGTTATGAGTTGTTCTTATCCTTCTCTGCATCCTTTTTGGATCATACTCCATAATGCATATTTTGTACATCAAATTGTGGTATTCCATGTTTATACATATTGTTTCTCTCCATGATCTACCTTCTACTAGTTAAAATTATTTCTATAGGAACCCACTCTAATCAGCTCTAATACCAATTGTTGGATTATTGAGAGAGGGTNGGGGGGGGGGGGTGAATCATTAATAAATCAATTTAATCATTTTAACTAAAGTATGTAAGTGTTATTTATATTTATGATAAATATACAATTATCATTCAACAAGTGCAAGTAAATAAGCCATGAACAATGAACAATCGTACATATGCAGAGTACACCAATATTTTTATGTGGAAAACCAATGCGGGAGAAAACCACATAATTATTTTTCTTATATGTATTTAATAATTACATTCATTGGAAGCACCAATTTCCTTTGTTCTCTAGCTGCAACTGGAAGGAGGCTCTGACCCCCTATATTTTTAGGCCACAACTTGAGGGAATCTCCAAATCCCCAATTCTATGGATACAACTCCCTATGTTCTCCGGATACAAATGGAAGGTGGATACAACCACTTATCCTTGCCTCATCTTGCTGCCCTGAAATATAAGTTTCAAATGATGAAACCACTGCCACATTGTCACTATGAGATATACCACTATAAACATGTACCAAAAACCTGTGCCATTGACCTATAACCAACCTGTACCTGTAATCATCATGTACCTACATAACCCAATAGGTATGTGACCTGTATATGTTTCATCTCGCATATGTACATGCCATGTCTATATTGCATCCTACCTATGTACATGGTCTGTATATATTGAAACCTACGTACACTTTTAGAAAGATAGGGTTTTCACCATTTCTGAAACTTCAAACACATTCTTGCCTCTGTCACATCAACCTACAACATGTCAATGTGTCTTATCTATAGTTGTTCCCTGTGCACACATCATCTTATACATCCCTTAACCAAGTGCATCTATGTCTCTCTAGTAATGTGCTATACATGTGTGTACAATCATGAAAAAGTGTAATAATCCTCACATGGACTAGTCATTAAACCCTTACTGATATGTAGCCTCACACCATACCAACACCTTCACAACCACTTCACAACCAAAAATCTCAACCATGTACCAAGAAATACAAACTATGTCTCAACACTTGAACCAACAAGATGAACCAATGCATAATACCAACATCCCAGTGTTGTATTTTTGTAGATATAGCTCATACCATAAGTCTCATACAACCAACACCCTTTCTAGGGAAAAACCTCAAACTCCCATAACCATATCTCATGGAGACAACAATATCCAACTACACATAAGAATATGACATACCTTTTGAATAAGTAGATAAATCTGTTGTACCTGATCAATGTAGACCTTCCTAGGAGATTTCTTTCAGACTATGAGAACCTGATGCCCTCAACAAATCAAGCTTTCATGGATTTTCCCAAATATATGTGCTCTGTTATACTTCCATCCCACGTGTGTTGGTTCCCTTCTCCACTGTATACTGCGTACACCTCAAAAACTAGATTTTTTTCAGTATTTTTGCAATTCCGAAAATTTTTCCGTCAACCCTTTGTGCTACATCATACTTGTGTAACTTCAAGTGTATCAATGAGTACATGCAATAAAATTTACAATATAATATGTATTCAATGTGCTCAATAGGTGATAATAAGAGAACCTTTCTTTCTTATTTATACTTCCATAGAGCTTCCTCAAGGGGTTACTTTCTAACCAACTTTACCCAACTTCCTTCTTTTAGGGCTAACCCAATTCTAACCACTTGTCCACTTATAACCACTTTATCCAAAAATAGTAAATTCTCCACTTCTAGTTGCAACTAATTTATTTTTAATTATTTTCTTATTGCAATAAATTAACCCGTGATTAACTCCTAGTTTCACCCACTTGACTAGTCAACTTCTTCTAGGAGCTTTTAGAATAATTTGAGTTCTTTGACCTTCTAAATAAATCATGAAGGTTTTCCAAATTCACATGGTCATAACTCTCTAACCATGAGGAATTACGTGGCATTCCACATATCAACGAAAATGCAATGACATCTACTATCCATCTAGATTAGTCTTACCTGCAAATATACTAATATTAATACCATTCAACATCAAACAAACTTAAGTCCCTTAACCATACTATTGAGGCTACCAATGTTTCTACCAAACTTTCTTCAAGGGTTGACATCAATGAAATCCAACCTAATTAATCAACAATCTCCCCCTTTGGCATTGATGGATACACTCTGATGCAACACTTAAGTCATATCAATCATGATCCCTTTGTAGCCATCACTCCCCCTGGAAACATGCCTCTATGCTCTCACTCTAAGAATCTAAATTTATATACATGCATTTGATGAATCTCTCCCCCTTTCACATCATTGGAAAAAGGTAACTTCTCGTTGAGGCTGCTCCCCCTAACTGAACTGTCCTTGGGGCTACTCCCCTTGACTGAACTCCTCCTAAAAATGCTCCCCCAAACTAAAATTTCCTCTTTATGGTGCTTCCTCATGTAAATCTAAGACATATAAGATAAGGAATCAAAAGCATTCACTTTGGAGTAGAAATTACTTTGAGTCTCTATCGAAGATACTCAAAAGCTTCTCTTTGAAGCAGTTTTGTAAAGATATCTGCAACCTGTTCTTTTATTCCCACATATTCAACTTTGATGTTTCTCTTTGCAACTTGTTCTCATAGAAAGTGATACTTGATTGGAATGTGCTTCATCTTGGAGTGCATCACTGAATTCTTTGAGATACTGATGGTGCTTTCATTATCACAATATATTGGAATGAGCTCATCATACTCAATCTTTATATCTGTCAGACTTTGTTTCATCCATAGAACCTGTGTAAAACATGTTGCTATTGAAATATACTCTTCTTCATCTGTAGACAATGATATTGATGACTGTTTATTTCTTATCCAAGATACCAAACACTCACCCAAGTATAAAATTGATCCACTTGTGCTTCTCCGGTCATTAATGCAATCTGCCCAATCTACATCTGTGTAGGCAATAAGTGATAAATCCTTTCCTTTTAGATACCATAATCCAAACTCTTATGTACCTTTGAGATATATGAATATCATGTTTACTACTAGAACATGTGATTCCTTTGGTTCTATTTGAAATCGTTCCACCTGTTCAACTTCTTGCATTACATCTGGTCTTGTAACGACTCTCCATTTATTGAACATTAATGAGTAAGGGAAAACAGTGAAAGTAGCATTTTTTTTTTTTTATACCTCCCAAATGTAACTTTTCATTTTTCTCAATCACATTTAATTTTACAACAAGAAAATAAAGTATTATTTAACACATACAAAATACATTTCCATTTATCAAGAATTAATTTGTAACCTTATGACCTGACACAATTTCTAAGATTTTATCTAACACAATAATTAAGATACACAAGAAAAATCATCTTATTTACATTAATTTAGATTTTGCAACTTATGCAACCCTTTATATATGCTAATGCATAAGTCAGAAATAGAATTCCATTAGTTGATAAATATAATCCGTAATATAATCATCAATAAATCATTGATATAACATCAATAGAATGATATTGTTAATCAATTAGATTTTATTACATCAATTGAAGAAGATCATTCACAATCAAAATATAATTAATATTATAATGCATTCCATCTCATATATATATGCTAGGTATTAGGTATTATTAGTACTTTTAGAACAATAAGATACAGGTTATATCCGTCACTTGTATAATAGATTTCTACTTGCAATTTAACACAACTAGGGGTGAGATACTATTATAAATATTACATTAAGTCCACAACTAAACATGAAAACACATTTCTTATATGACTTATCTCCCTACATTCTAAATACATAACATAAGAGCCTCACACTATTCTTTAAGGGAACATACAAAGAGGGATTACCAATAATATCTCTCTCTATATATATAATTTTAACCACCTTAAAAAAACTAACTAATAGTTAGCTTAGCATATCTTTAATCATAATTGATTAATTCTCATGCATCGCCTCTCCAACACAAAATCTGATTAATTAAATGTACTTGAGGAGTATGCATAAGGTTATTCCTACATTTATGAATTTTACTTATTTAAATTTATGTTCCAAATAGTAAGTAAATAATATTTAAAAACAAATCTAGCCTAAAAATCCAACCCTAAAATTTTCGATCAACCCAGCCTTCACAAAAGGTTAGACCAATCTCACTAAGGTTCCAAAATCGCCAATTCTCAACTCCAAGCGTCGACCTGGTAGGCCCAGACCTTCTCCTGATGGTGGAGGATGCTCGGATTAAAGGTAAAGTCTCTTCCAAACTAAACTCCACCTTTCTGGTTCTTATTCCAAAAGAAGACTCCCCGACTTCATTCAGCGACTTTAGACCGATTTCTCTCTACAATCTAGTTTACAAATTAATCTCCAAGGTCATCGCCAATCGGATTAAGCCATTTTTGGAAAGGATCCTTTCAGCTGAACAACTCGGGTTTTTAAAGGGAAGAAGGATTCAAGATGCCATCGGGGTGGCTCACGAGTGCATTCATAGCATCTTTCAAAAAAACCAAAAAGCTTTGGTTATGAAACTCGACCTTAAGAAGGCTTTTGATAGTATTGATTGGGAATTTTTACGACTCATTCTCCTTTCTTCCGGCTTTGGTTTAAATTTCATTAATTGGATTATGGCTTGCATCTCAAATTCCAGCTTTGTTGTCCTAGTCAACGGTGAGGCGTCCAAATTCTTCAAGAGCAAGAAGGGGCTCCGCCAGGGATGCCCTCTATCGCCTTACCTTTTCATTTTAGTCCTGGAAGGGCTCAGCCTGCTTCTCCGAAAAAGCCTTGCTGAACACAACATCTCTGGTATAAAGGTCTCAAAACTTATCAGGATCATTCACCTCTTGTTCGTGGATGATATTTTAATTTTTTCCAAAGCAGATTTAGGGGAATGCCAAGCGATCATGAACATTCTTCAGATTTTCTGCTCTTCTTCAGGTCTGTCCATAAATCCACAAAAATCGACGGTCCATTTTTGGGGTCTTTCGGAGACAGAACTCTCTTCTTTTAAAGGAGTCTTTCCCTTCCTTTTCACTGTTTTATCCTCCAGTTTCAAGTATCTGGGTTTCCACATCAAACCAGGTGCTTCCTCAGCTTCAGATTGGTCTTGGCTGGTGTCCTCTTTTGAAAGGAAGTTGGGTTTCTGGTGCAACAAATGGCTGTCCCTTGGGGGACGTCTTATCTTGGTCAAGTTGGTGTTGTAGAGTTTAGCAGTCTTTTGGATGCTTCTGGAACGCGTCCCTACCAAAATTATCTCGCTTCTCCGCAGACTCTCCTTCAACTTCTTGTGGAATGATCTCGCCGGACATCGTCGATTTCATCTCAGCAGCTGGCAGACACTTTCCAGGCCAAAAAAAGTTGGGGGTTGGGGACTCAAGGATCTCTCCCTCTTTAATACGGCGTTACTTGCTTGCTCCTTTTGGAGAGCGGTTTCTAGCGACAACATTTGGCAACGGGTTATCAAAGATAAATACTTAGGCGGCAGACCCCTTTCCTCTTGGCTCCGTAAGCCAGTCTTACT
The DNA here is from genome assembly GCA_009831015.1 of Picea engelmannii. Classification (NCBI taxonomy): domain Eukaryota; kingdom Viridiplantae; phylum Streptophyta; class Pinopsida; order Pinales; family Pinaceae; genus Picea; species Picea engelmannii. The sequence continues at coordinate 177,589 of ML812027.1, read as the reverse complement.
TCAGCGCTGGGCTTCCCCCTTCTGGAAAGGGCCGGTCTCTTCCTCTCATGTTATTCTTCATTGGCTTCGCTGGCGACCCGGAGTCGGTGATGAATTAAGAGTTGGCCGGGACAAAATTATTGGCCTTGATGATCTTTCTATCCTCTCTTTACAACTCAGGTCACATTTTCTCTCCCTGAATCTATCCTCACTCGCGCAGCTGAAGAGGGGACCGAGTGCCTGCTCTCTTCCGGATTCTTGGTTGCTTAGTAGTGAGCTGGCTCTCGGTGGGCACTTAGCACAGGAATTCGATGCTTTTACGACTTCTTTAAGATGCTCGGGTCTCTCTCTCTCTACTGCTCCAGATGCCCTCACCTGGACGGGGGGAGATGGCTCTGGTAGAGTTGTTGCCAAAAATGTCTATGTTGCTCTGCTTTCAGAAAGGAGTTTGGTGGCTCAGCCATTTTGGCTCACCCGTTTTTGGTCCTGGGCGCTCCCTCTAAAGCACAAATTATTTTTTTGGCTTTGTGCAAATGACAAACTTCTGACTTGGGAGTCACTATGCAGAAAGGGTTGGCAGGGTCCAGGATACTGTGTGCTTTGTCACAAAGCTTTGGAGGACCTCTCTCACTTGTTCATCCACTGTTCTTTTGTCCAAGCTCTTTGGGATCTTATTCCGAAGCATCTTTCGCTTACTTTTCTTTGGACTGGTGACTCCTTTTTGAAGTGCTTCTCCTCCTGGTACATTGATCAAGCAGCCCCTCCATCGCTGGCTGTTTTCGTTTGCTGGCATGTATGGATTGAACGCAATAGGGCCCTTTTTGAGGACTCCTCTCCTTCTCTTCAGGCTGCCTTCTACAGAACCTTGGCCTCCTTTCAATGGAAGCAGACTACTGTCAAATTACTTCTCCCCAAAGCGGTGGATACCTTCCTGCTTGAAGGTTACTCGGTTACTTTTTTTGATGGAGCGGCTCTCGCCTCCGGCACCTGCTGTGGAGCTGGTGGCACTTTCAGATCACACCCTCATCGGCTGACAAAGTGGTTCATTAATTGTGGCAGGGGATCGAACACAAAAGCTGAGCTACTGGGCCTTTGGGCCACTCTTTTGATTGCTTCCTGTTGGTCACTTAACCATCTTCACGTTATTGGAGATTCGAAAGTCATTATTGATTGGATCAATAACCAGAGTAGCCTTCAATCCTTCCATGTGGACGGATGGAAACTCAAAACTCTTCAGCTGGCCAGATCCTTTTCTGACATACTCTTCCGTCACCTTCCCAGAACTTTCAATGTGGAGGCAGATGTTCTTTCGAAGCGGGCTCTCAATCAAGTGTTGGGCAGATTATCTATCTTCCACTGTGACAGAGACAGGGAGAGTCAGATTTCCACTTTCAATCTTTTCGAACCTCCTTGACATCCTTGTCCTTCCCTGTGTCCAGTTTTTTGTGCTTTGGACACTGTTCTGATTCTGTTGGCGCGTTTTTTGTTTTCCGGGGGCTGTCACTCATTGTTGTGCTGAGGAGCATGGGAGGCTGCTTATGCATGCATCGATCCAGGGTGATCCGGGCGACTGTCTTTCCTGTAACAAGCTGTTCACTCTGCCTCTATCTGTTTTTGCTGTCTGCGCAGGTGCCTTTTAGACGGTTATTGCTATGGTTTTCGAACCTTGCTTATTGGCTTTTATCTCATATTGTTATCTGCCAGCTATTGGTTTGACCCAGCCCGATTCTGGTTATTATCAGATCTGGTTTGGACTTTTACAGCAAATGTAAATGATTTTATAAACTCTTATAAAATCGAGTTAATTTCTTCCGGGAAAAAAAAAAAAGCGTAGGTGAGAAACTTTGAATAAAAACATGACAAATAAATATTATCGTTGTCACTATAAACCAAAATTACTTCAATTTAATCGTTCGGACAAAATTACTTCAATTTAATATTATTTTCGTTGTCACGATAATTGTTGAACAACTAATTTAACGAATCCCAGTCCAACGTATGTATGAGGAAAGCACCCGAGAACAAGATTCAAGACTCGATTAGTCAGCAAATAACCTATCACTCGATTACTTGTGGCAACAAATTGACAGTTAACAACTACAAGGGAAACCTATCACAAATCGCCAAGAGGCTAGGTCACATGTCAATGAGCCAAGGATGCCTCAAAGTGACCCGAGTTTTACTTAACACCAAGGGATTTCCCTAGTAGTAACAAAGATTGGCATAAAAGATGGTCGGACTTAACACCTAGTCAACTAAGGAAATCATAGCACCAAAATGCCAAAACTAAACTCTTTTACTCGACTTCCAAGTTGACTGTAGTAATCGAGAAACGTAAGTGCATGGAAAGAGTTTTTGGCTTAGACAATTTGGTACTTAAATGATGGTCCTCTTCTCCAAACACCGGTATTACGCAATGGTGAATTCATATGTCTCATAGGTTCAAATAAACAACTTGCAAGCATGAAGAAACATAAATAATTATGCTCACATTTGAGGATTATGGATAGTGAGTGATAGGCGACGGTAAGGTGATGGATATAATCCTAATCAAATTTAAAAAGGTTTCAAGCATGAGGACTTGTTCGATGTCCTTGACATAACCTTTCCATCTTCTAAATGGAACCCAAGACAACTATGTGCACACGACTCTGAGCATGAGACGACCATAAAGAATGATATTCGCTTCAAGGGTAAAAATATTAGCTAGCTTTACGACTCGTTGTTGTTAATAATAGTAAAGAATGTGTAGTATTCCAGATATAAAATAGTATGCAGAACATAAATATTTTATTTAGAATTTGCAGAGAAAGAATGATATAACTAGAACAATACCAGAATAATACCAGAATAACACCAGAAAGAGCACTTTGATTACTGATAACGATTTTCACTTGCCTCTTCGAGGGGGAAACCTCCAACAGAGAAGAGCTATATTAAAATAATATCCAAGACAAGATTTCTCATACCCTCTACTCCTATTTATATTAAATCTATCTATCCAAAAGAACAATCTAAAGGAATATCCTTCTAGAAGTGAATGCTTCTATTATGTCTTCTTACATTTGAATTATTCTTCCTTATTTCTAGGCCTTATTAATATTGGCCTTTATTACATGGAATTATATTATTATACCTATGTGAGGGGCAAGGGAGGTTATGTCCCTAACATTTCCTCCCCCTTGAAGAACAACCTTGTCCTCAAGACTTAGGATGAGGAAATTGTTGTAGAATGGTGGTCGAGTCCCAGGTGAGATCTTCTGGAGTTGTATCTTTCCATTGGACTAACACTTACTTGATGGTGCGCTAACAAAGACGATACTCTCATTGGGCCAAAATGGCTTGTGGATGCAACCATATGGAACCTTCTTCATCCAACTTAGGGAGACTAGTTTGAGTTTGAAACTTAGTTCCAATCACCTTCTTTAAGCAAGAAATATGAAAAATAGGATGAAGCTTCGAATAACTAGGTAGAGCTAACTGACAGGCCACCAATCCCACCATCTTTTTTTTTTTATTTTTTTTTAGTCCTACGGATTTATACTCTGGCCTGAATAATACTGCAGTGACGAAATGTCCAAATGCTTAATAGGAATAAATGTGTAGTAATTATACAACAATAATGCAGAAGGAACAGTTTCACAACAATAGATATTGTCTGTTATTTTTTTGTTTCTGTCCCCAGGGGTAGGATATCCTGGGTTTCTATAGACAAGGGTTTTCCCTGTGCTATAGCTCTCTGATATATGTGCGGGGTCCAACAATAGTACTCATCCCAATATCTCATGGCACCAACTAAGGAGGCTAGACCATGCCCTTAGTTGTACTATCCGACTACCCAGGTACTAGAGAGTATCTTCCTGAGTGTTATTCTCGGTGGAAATATAACAGTCAAGCGACCAATCAATTTATCTATGGAGGGATTCAAGAGATCTAGGTCGATATGTATATAGGTGTTCTCTAATGCACTACCACTCAAAGGGGTACCAACAAGGGTTACAAGGGTGGACAATAGATGTGCACTTAAGTACCACTTGTATTTCATGTGTGTATGACTCCATGACTGCGATTTTATGTGTGTCACGACAGATATTTGTAGCTTTAAGACACCAGAATATGTCTTGACCCTGAAAGCAATTAACCCATAGTTTTCTGTCGAGGAATGTGATATGATACCACTTGTAGTATTCCAAATATAAAATACTATGTAGAACATAAATATTTTAGCTAGAAATTGTAGAGAAACAATGATATAATCTAAACAATATTAGAATAAAACCAGAAAGAGCAATTTGATTACTGATAGAAATGTTCACTTACCTCTTTGAGGGGGGAAACTCTAGCAGAGCAGAGCTCTATTACACTAATATCCAAGACAACATTTCTTATACCCTCTACTCCTATTTATATTAAATCTATCTATCCAAAATAACAATCTAGAGGAATATCCTTCTAGAAGTGGAAGCTTCTATAAGGTCTTCTTACATTTGACTTATTGTTCCTTATTTCTAGGCCTTATTAATATTGGCCTTTATTACATGGAATTATATTATTCTACCTAGGTGAGGGGTTAGGGAAGTTAGGTCCCTAAAACAATGGTTGAGAGGAGATAATCCAGTACCAATTCATGATTATGGCTTAAACACAAGATAATGAATAACTGCGATCAAAATTGTAGGCATTGTCGTTTCAACTATAGGAGTGGGTACAAGTTTGACAACATAGAAAGGAATCGTGCAGTTTCCATCAATTAAATTTCAATTCTCTAAAGATCCACACTACATGAATACATATTAACTTACTGATAAATATTTATGTTTTAAATATGAGAATGTTACTAAGCAAGTTAAGTTTGCATCATATCATTTATGCTCAATCATAAATTTCCACATAGTTGTTGATACAATTCAAGATAGAAATTAAATATATAATATACAAATAAGAACCATAATGAACAATTGAACTGGAGCTTATTTGTGGATGTTGAAACCTATGCTAAAATGGATAGGAACAATTGGTAATATAAATATCTACGTTCTCCTTTGTTTTTAAGACAACATTTCCCATTTGCGCCATGGGAAATTCTTCAAGTTCAATCAAAAAACTAGAATCATGGTGGTAAATATTTTAGAGTTAAATATGTAACTAGCTTGTAGTGACATCTAAGATATTATACGACAAAAAAAAGGAATGCATTAAAATATAATTGACATTCTCCAAATAAAACCAATCCTTCATTTATATCCAATCAATGTTCCATTTATAATCATTATACAAAATTCAATTACATTCAACATTTCTCCATGCAGATTCAATATACAAAATCAAGGTGAATAGAATGGAAGAGATCCAATTATTATTAGTAACAAAATCATATACTTAAAAAAACTTGGACACTTTACCACTAAATCAACATTTCTCCATACATTTTCAATGTACAAAATGAATATTTTATTTAACAGTAAAAATGACTACAACAATAAAATATTGTAACCAGAAGTGTGGAATTGTTGATTATATTCAATCTGGAAGCTTGTGCAACGTCCACTCCTTTTCCTTCCAATCCCAAGACTTCACAATTACCTCCCAACCAATGCTAGGGGTACTCTTCTTCCCCCTTATCCCCCTGAGCCACAAAGGGGCCACACACAGAATATCAGACCAAAACTAGCTCAAGCTTTCCCTCGCAAGGAGAGGCTTCCACCTCTTGCACAAGCTTGTATCCCAACTCACACAAGTAAACTCAATCACAAACAATTTGACAACATTTCAACCATCTAGCAATCGGGTGCCTTTCCTTCTTCCTCACATTTCTTTTATAACAATATTTACCTTGACACTTGTCTTCTCATGCATAATTAACTAATTTTTAATAATTAAATTAGAGATTATTCACCCCCAACACATGTCACACTTTCTCCAAGTTGCACATGTTTTAATATCTTTTATTTAAATAAAATATGCGAATTCCCTCACACCCAAAATTAGTTCCTAGATTTTCTCCTAGTTGTCCCTTAGTACCCAATTTCTCCTTTATTGTGTCTGCTAACTAATTTACAGATATAGCTTGATTATGACTCTTCTCTTAGTTAGGATTTAGAGTCTAGTTTGACTCAGGATTCTAATTCTATTTTGATTTACCCATTCTCTCATGAAAATAATTTCTCTTAATTAAAAATTCATTTTATTGATTTCATGCACATATTGTGCACATGTCATAATATTGTATTCTCCCTATAATAGTTTTATTTAGTACAAACTTTTCCTTAGGCCCCTTAAATATAAATTCATTTAGACAAAACCATTTTAGACTTTGATTTTGTTATGTTTCTAGTTTATTACTTAAATAATTTATTTCCTCTTCTAATCAATACTAAGAAGTTTTTTTATTCTCTAAGGTCTTCTATATTTTTATTAACTCATTAATTTATTCATGCATAATTCTCTTCAAGACCCACTTACGTGGTCCAAGGGTTCCACTTGCCATTTGACTTAGTTTTGAATTTGTTTGATGCTTGGAGTCAATACTCCACTTGTCGACCTTGTGTGAGACTAAGGGATTACTGAGGTATAAGGAATCCTCCTTATTGCACACCCCTCATAAATCCATGTGAGGGATAGCCCCAGACTTCCCTCATGACATTGTGAACCTCTCAAGAACAAGGTAGTCGTTAACATTCAGTTCAGGTCATGGCGGGAGTGCTAGTTGGATGTGACGGGGATGTTGCCACAACTCTCCCTCATACATATAATATATGTGTATGACCCCTTTTGTTAAGCCCTAATATTGGCTCATTACCCATTAATTGGGGCATATTATATTAGTAATGTTATTTTATTTATGTCTGATTTAGGCCATTAGTTGTAATTATACCTCCTAGTCTTCTATATATACCAAGGGGACTTTTTCATTTTGAATCATCTTGTACTTGAACATTTAAGTGGGGTAAAAGGAGGTTGCCCCCTCGAAGAGGCTTATTATCTGAAATTATCTCTTTTTCAAGGCATTGAGTACTTTTCTGAGGTTTTTCTATGCTATATTGATATTTGTTTCTTAACATATGGTATTAGAGCTCAAGGTCTTGGGGTTTCATTGCTACATCTGAGACACCTTGGAATTTTCACTGTAACTTTTTTTCTACAATGTTTTAGAAGGAACATATTGGAGGATATTTAGTATATGGATCAAGGTATGTTGGGTTCAAACTTCATCTCCTAAGGCCTTATACTTTCGGAGATACAACCTATAGAAGATAGGGTTTTGGAATCATCCTGAACTGAGTCATTGCGGAATTTTCGCTATAAAAACGGTTTTGTAATGTTTTAGACCTTGAACTCTGGAGGATATTTACAAAAATTAGAAAGGGAGTTGTGGTAAACATTTCTTCTTCTGGGCCATATTAAATTTTTATATACACCTTGTGTAAGATAGGGTATCTGACTAGTCCTATTGACTAGTCTCAAGAAGTTTTTCTAGGTAAAATAATCATAACTTCTTCCTAGAGTATCCAAATTGAGTGGGACTGGTTTCATTGGATCGTGGACAGTCTGTAGTATTTATGGTGCAAGTTTTAGAATTTATATCAATTATTTTGTGCGGGGCATGCTATACAAGTGAGATCTACTAGAAAGGCCAAAAATCAGCAAGTTGTGGGGAAGTTACCAAAAATTCCACTTGGCACATCCAATTTTGATCAGACCTATGGAATTGCAGAGAAGAAATATCAAAGAACTACATAAAATAAATTTCCATACCCAGAAGGGTCGAAACTTGGGAGATACAATAGAAGAAATATCGTCTAGCAGAACCACCTCAAAATCAAGGTTCAAAAGTGATACTTGGCCAACATGCCACCCAAAAAGGGAAATTCTACACCAAATAAGCCCCCAGAAAATCCTACTTGGACTCTTGATGAAGGTGAAGAAATGCGTAGGGACACAAATGATTTAAAAAACAAGATAGTAACAAAAGATGAACTACAAGAGATGATGGAGGGTTTAAAAGGGGAGATCATGGAAGTATTGAAAATTTTCATAACAGAGAAGACACCTGAAAGTGAAAATGCATCCCATGAAATTCATGATGAGGACACAAGGAA
>ML812027.1:124099-141101 GCA_009831015.1 Picea engelmannii | reverse complement strand
GACACCGTACGCTTCGTAGCCGAGGCCATTACCACTACCCAAGGACCAGCTCGCCACATTCAACATTTTTTCAAGGGAAGAACTCGCTAGAGCCTTCCAGAACTACTTGCTTGAATTGTTATGCAGAGACGGATTTGTCGAGTTTGTTTACAGATGTCTCTTCGGTAGTATAACAAATGACGAAATTACTCGGATCACCTCCGAGCCTGCCAAGGTACAATTAGACTGTTTCAATTGGAGGGTTGATTCGATTTTCAGGTTTTTGTCCGTTATTTTATTGTTGATGAATTTTTTATTTTGGATTGCTAAAGAGGTTCAAACAATGGCTCATGGAGCTGAAATCATTGAAGCGGATGTTATGGGCTTCTACGTCCACATCTTAGCCCTGAATTGGAACGCGAAACCCTCATCGGAGTAGCTAGTGGTTTTTTTTTTTTTTAAACATTGCAAATTATAGGTATAGGAGTTGCAATAAAGTAAGAATGTGGCTAGTAATTATTCATCTCCAAATCCAAATCTATTTGGCAGGGACTAAGCTGCCATGCAGCCCTTGTTTATGTTGTCATGATAATTGTTGAACAACTAAATACCTCTTAAAAATTAATACTTCTTTCAATAATATTAATGTTGCAAAAGTATAACGGTCTACCAACACCCTCGTCAAAGGATGTTCATTTTTAGTGTCACTCCATCAACACATTGCTTCATGGGCTCATTAGGTCAATTACCTACGTGCCAACAGATGTCAAAGTTTTATGTCAATGTCACCATTTTAATTCAACAAATCTCACTCCAACGTATATCCGAGGAAATAACCTGAGAACAATATTCAAGACTCGATTAGTCAGCAACAGACTAAGTGTCAAGTGGTGAAAAACCGACAGTTAACAACTACAAGGGAAACCTATCAAAAATCGCCAAGAGGCTAGCTCACGTGTCAATGAGCCAAGGATGCCTCGAAGTGAGCCCGAGTTTTCCATAACCATTTAAACTAGGCACCAAGGGAGTGCCCTAGTAGTCACAAAGATTGGCATAAAATAAGGTCGGACTTAACAACTAGTCAACTGATGAAATCATAGCACCAAAACGCCAAAACTAACTAAACTCTCTTACTCAGCTTCCAGGTTGACTATAGTAACTGAGAAACACAAGTGCATGGAAACATTTTTTTAGCTTAGACAATTTGGAACTCAAACGATGTTCCTCTTCTCCAAACACCATTATTACACGGTGGTGAATTCATATGTCTCATAGGTTCAAAGAAACAACTTGCAAGCATGAAGAAACATAAATACTTCTACTTTCATTCGAGGATTATGGGCAATGAGTGATAGGCGATGGTAATGTGATTGATATAATCCTCATCGAATTTAAAAACGTTTCAAGCATGAGAACTTGTTCTATGTCCTAGACATAACCTTTCCATCTTCTAAATGGAACCCAAGACAACTATGTGCATAGGACTCTGAGCATGAGACGACCATAAAGAATGATATTTGCTTCAAGGGTAAAAATATTATCCATCTTTACGAACTCGTTGTTGTTGATAATAGTAAAGAATGGTTGAGAGGAGGTAAACTGGTATCAATTCATGATTATGGCTTTAAAACAAGGTAACAAATGAATATGATCGAGACTGCAGGCATGGTCGTTTCAACTGTAGGAGTGGGTGCAAGTATGATAACTTAGAAAGGAAAAGTGTAGTTTCCATCAATTAAATTTCAATTATCTAAAGATCCACACTACAAGAATACATATTAACTTATTGATAAAGCTTTTCATTTTAAATATGAGAATTTTACAAAGCAAATAAGTTTGCATCACCTCGTCTATGCTCAATCTTAAATTTCCACATAGTTGTTGATACAATTCAAGATAGAAATTAAGTATATAATATACAAATAAGAACCATAATGAACATTTGAACTAGAGATTGTTTGTGGATCTTAAAACCTATGTTAAAATGGATAAGAAAAATTAGTAATATAAATATCTACGCTCTCCTTTATTTTTAAGACAACAGGTCCTATTTGTGCCATGGGAAATTCTTCAACTTTAATAAAAAAACTAGAATCATGGTGGTAAATATTTTAGAGTTAAATATGTAGCTAACTCGCAATGACATTTAAGATATTACACGACAACAATTAGGAATCCATTAAAATATAATTGACATTCTACAAATAAAACCAATCCTTCATTTATATCCATCAATGTTCCATTTACAATCATTATACATAATTCAATTGCATTCAACATTTCACATTTCTCCATGCAGATTCAAAATAGAAAATCAAGGTGAACAAACTCGAAGAGATCCAATACTCATTAGTAACGAAATCATATATTTAAAAAAATTTGGATACTTTATCACTAAATCAACATTTCTCCATATGTTTTCAATGTACAAAATCAATATTTTATTTAAGAGTAAAAATGACTACAATGATAAAATATTGTAACCAGAAGTGTGGAATTGTTCATGATATTCAATCTGGAAGCTTTCACAATGTCCACTCCTTCACCTACCAATCCCAAGACTTCATCGATACCTCCTAGCCAATGTTGGGGGTACTCTTCTTCCTCCTTAGCCCCTCGATCTACAAAAAGGTCACACGCAAAATCTTAGACCAAAACTAGCTCAAGCTTGCCCTCGCAAGGAGAGGCTTCCACCTCTTGCACAAGCTTGTATCCCAACTCACATAAGTACATTTAGTCACAAACAATTTGACAACATTTCACTCATCCAACAATCGGGTGCCTTTCCTTCTTCCTCACATTTCTTTTATAAAAATATTTATCTTGACACTTGTCTTTGCATGCACAATTAAGTATTTTTTAATAATTAAATTAGAGATTATTCGCTTCCAACACATGTCATAGTTTCCTCAAGTTGCAATTGTTTTAATATATTTTATTTAGATAAAACATGCAAATTCCCTCACACCCACAATTATTTCCTAGATTTTCTCCTAGTTGTTCCTTCGTTCCCCAATTTCTCCTTTATTGTGTCTCCTAACTAATTTTCAGATAGAGTTTGATTAGGACTCTTCTCTTAGTTAGGATTTAGAGTATAATTTGACTTAGGTTTATAACTCTACGTTGATTTACCCATTCTCTCATGAAAATAATTTCTCTTAATTAAAATTTCATTTTATTGATTTCATGCACATATTGTGCACATGTCATAATAATTTATTCTCCCTATAATAGTTTTATTTAGTATAAACTTTTCCTTAGGCCCCTTAAATATAAATTCATTTAGAAAAAACCATTTTCGACTTTGATTTTGTTATTTTTCTAGTTTATTACTTAAATCATTTAATTCCTCTTCTAATCAATTCTAAGAAGCTTTTTTATTCTCTAAGGTATTTTAGATTTTTATTAACTAATTAATTTATTCACACGACATGCCCTTCAAGATGCACTTACATTCTCCAAGGGTGCCACTTTCCATTTGACTTAGTTTGGAAGTTGTCTGATGCTTGGAGTCAATACTCCACTTGTCGACCTTGTGTGAGACTAAAGGCTTACTGAGGAATAAGGAATTTGACTTATTGTGCACCCCTCGGAAATCCTCATGAGTGAAAACCTCAGTCTTCCCTCATGGCATCATGAACCTCTCAGGAACAAGGTAGTCATTAACCTTCAATTCAGGTCATGGCAGGAGTGCTAGTAGGATGTGACAGGGATGCTGCGACAACTCCCTCATCCATCTAATATCTTTGCATGACCCCTTTACTCCATATTTGAGTCAGATTAAAAGGCATCACCATGCCTAGATCGACTAACAAAATGATGTTAATAATCTTATACATGAAATCCATAACTGAAATCATCATAAATAATATATGCGTAATAAAATCAAGTACTCATAATCAAGGTAAATAGTCCACTCCCTGACTCAATCTGGATTCCAAGGAAGTTTTTCGATGCCATCAACATCCTCATCATGTCACGTTTCACCCACACTCAGGAAACCTCATCATAATACCTGTCAATGCAATACATCAATATTAATAACATATTGATTTCAATACTCAATCATAACATAAAATCATAAACCAATTTAGATAATCATAATGTAACATGTTTAACCGGATCACTTGCATGTAAGTGTCCTCAAAGAATAATCAATGTTACGAAAATATGTTCGTTGAAAACTTGATGTTACATACACCCCCTCTTCTTTTAAAATTCATCTCGAAGTTTGTACTATCTATCAATGAAAGCAATAAATATAGTTTCTACTAATCTATATATCAAACTATCAAAATAAATAAGAAAATTGTTGATGCATCTCATATGCGTCCTCCCAAGTAGCAGAATATTGACTATAACTGTGTCATTGTTCTTTGACCTGATCGACCAATCAACGTCGTATTTTTTTAGTGTCATATTCCAATATGTGGATTGGCTCCTCTATGAGATCACCCTTGTCTGATACCTACAATGAACTCAATTCAATAACATGTGATGGATCTGAAATATAATGATGTAAAATTGAAACATGAAACACATTGTGCATACACCTCAAAGAATCAGGTAAGGCTAGTCAGTAAGCCACAAGTCCTTTATTTTCAACAATCTCGAAATGTCCCACAAACCTTGGAGATATTTTATCTCCCTTTCCAAACTTAATTGAACTCTTATGCAGCTTCACCTGTAAGAACGCTTTATCACCAACCTCATAATTATGGTCTATACTTTGCGCGTCTGCATAACTCTTTTTTCGGTCTTGTGCTTCCTTAATCCTTTTCCTTATGGATTGGATCTGATCTTCCATTTCCTGAATCACATATGGTCTATATATAAACTCAAAAGGTACCATCTTTATCGAACTTTGATAGCTCTTGTTGTATGCAAATTCTACCAATGGTAAAAATTCTTCCCATCATTTTTGTTGATCCATCGCATACATTCGAAGCATATGTTCTAAAATTTGATTTGTTCTTTCGGTTTGTCCATCGGTTTTGGGGTGATATGATGTACTAAAATTTAATTGTGTTTCCAAAGCCTTTTGGAAACTAGTCCAAAAACGTCTAGTGAATATCGATCCTCGATCGGATATTATCTTTCTTGGTACACCATGCAATCTTACAATTTCATTAACAAAAATTCTAGCTATGCCAGGTGATTGATATGTCATATGAACTAGAATAAAATGCACACTCTTTTTCAAAGTGTCGATGAATACAAAAATAGAATCTTGTCTCCTTGTTGTCAATGGAAATCCAACAACAAAATCCATCGATATGACTTCCCATTTCAATTCAGGAATCACATGTGGATGTAATAATCCTGCTAGATGTCTATGTTCAACCTTCACTTGCTAGCATTTAAGACATCTCACCACATAATTAACTATATCATATTTCATCCCCTTCCAAAAGAATATCGGTTTAACATCTGCCTTCATTTTTGTGACTCGAGGATGAGCCATATATGCCGCTCAATGAGCTTCGCTCAAAATTAAATTTCTCCATTCATCATTTGGTGGTACATAAATTATGCTGATCACTTTCCAAATAATATCCCTCAAATATAGGTATCATCATGGTATCTTGTTTGATACTTTCTTTTACTTCCTTGTGCCACTCGTCATCAATTTGTAATGCCAAAATATTTTCTTGAAGATTTGTCTTTAGGGGTATTACTGAGAAATTGTGAGGTCTCCGACTCAACACATATGATACTCTATTAATTGTTCCCTTAACATATGTGATTTGAAAATGATACTCACTTAAAAGTTCTGACTAACGTCTTTGTCGCACGTTCAAGTCACTTTGAGTAAAAATGTGTTGTAATCCACTATGATCAGTTTTCAACTCGGATTTCCATCCAACAAGGTAATGTCTCCAAACTCGTAAGGTATAAACAATCTCTAATAATTTCAAATCATGTGTTGTGTAATTCTCTTCATTCATTCTTAGTTTCCTTGAAATATACACGATAACTCGACCTTCTTGGATTAGTACTCCACCCAGCCCTTCCTTGGATGCGTTATTGCATACCAATAATTCCTTATACATATCCATAAATTTTAATATCGGTATTGTTGTTAGTAATTATTTAAGATTCTGAAATGATTTTGCGCACTTCTCTGACCATACAAATTTCTTATTCTTCCTTTGCAATTCTATAATTGGATTTTCTATTTTTGAAAAACCTTCGATGAAACATCGATAATAACCTACTAATCCCATAAAACTACATACCTCTTGCATGTTCGTCGGCGCTGGATACTCCACAATATCCTATACATTCGTTGGATCCATAGTGATACCTTTTCCAAAGATAATGTGTCCCAAATAGTGAATCTTCGTCTGATAAAAGAACACTTCGAAAATTTTCCGTACAACTTGTTTTCTCTTAAACATTGCAAAACTAATCTTAGATGTTCATCATGTTCCTCTTTTGTTCAAGATTAAACTAATATATCATCTATAAATACATGTACGAACTTGTCCAAGAACTCGCAAAAAACCCCATTCAGTAAACTCATGAATACACTCAGGGAATTCGTCAATCCAAACGATAATACATTAAATTCATAATGTCTGAATCTTGTTTTAAACATTGTTTTAGGAATGTCTTCCTCCTTGATTTACAATTGATAATACCTTGACCTCAAATCAATCTTTGAAAACATTTTCAACGCCTTGATTTCATCAAATAAGTCATAAATCCTTGGTAACGGGTATTGATTCTTGATTGTGGCTTTGTTTAATTGACGATAGTCAATGCAAAGCCTCCATGATCTGTCCTTCTTTATTACAAAAATTATCGACGCAAGTTTGATAACTTAGAAAGGAAAAGTGTAGTTTCCATCAATTAAATTTCAATTATCTAAAGATCCACACTACAGGAATACATATTAACTTATTGATAAAGATTTTCATTTTAAATATGAGAATTTTACAAAGAAATTAAGTTTGCATCACATCGTTTATGCTCAATCTCAAATTTCCACATAGTTGTTGATACAATTCAAGATAGAAATTAAATATATAATATACAAATAAGAACCATAATGAATAATTGAACTAAAGATTATTTGTGGATCTTAAACCCTATGATAAAATGGATAAGAAAAATTGGTAATATAAATATCTACGCTCTCCTTTATTTTTAAGACAACAGGTCCTATTTGCACCATGGGAAATTCTTCAACTTTAATAAGAAAACTAGAATCATGGTGGTAAAGATTTTAGAGTTAAATATGTAGCTAACTCGCAACGACATTTAAGATATTACACGACAACAATTAGGAATCCATTAAAATATAATTGACATTCTACAAATAAAACCAATCCTTCATTTATATCCATCAATGTTCCATTTACAATCATTATACATAATTCAATTACATTCAACATTTCTCCATGCAGATTCAATATAGAAAATCAAGGTGAACAAACTGGAAGAGATCCAATTCTCATTAGTACCGAAATCATATACTTAAAAAAAATTGGATACTTTATCACTAAATCAATGTTTCTCCATATGTTTTCAATGCACAAAATCGATATTTTATTTAAGAGTAAAAATGACTACAATGATAAAATATTGTAACCGGAAGTGTGGAATTGTTGATGATATTCAATCTGGAAGCTTGCACAATGTCCACTCCTTCATCTACCAATCCCAAGACTTCATCGATACCTCCCAGACAATGCTAGGGGTACTCTTCTTTCCCCTTAGCCCCTCGATCTACAAAAAGGTCACACGCAGAATCTCAAACCAAAACTAGCTCAAGCTTGCCCTCGCAAGGAGAGGCTTCCACCTCTTGCACAAGCTTGTATCACAACTCACATAAGTACATTTAGTCACAAACAATTTGACAACATTTCACTCATCCAACAATCGGGTGCCTTTCCTTCTTCCTCATATTCCTTTAAAAAAAATATTTAACTTGACACTTGTCTTCACATGCAAAATTAAGTATTTTTTAATAATTAAATTAGAGATTATTCGCCTCCAACACATGTCATAGTTTCCTCAAGTTGCAAGTGTTTTAATATATTTTATTTAGATAAAATATGCACATTCCCTCACACCCACAATTATTTCCTAGATTTTCTCCTAGTTGTTCCTCAGTTCCCCAATTTCTTCTTTATTGTGTCTCCTAACTAATTTTCAGATAGAGTTTGATTAGGAATCTTCTCTTAGTTAGGATTTAGAGTATAATTTGACTTAGGTTTATAACTCTATGTTGATTTACCCATTCTCTCATGAAAATAATTTCTATTAATTAAAAATTCCTTTTATTGATTTCATGCACATATTGTGCACATGTCATAATATTTTATCATCCCTATAATAGTTTTATTTAGTATAAAATTTTCCTTAGGCCCCTTAAATATAATTTCATTTAGAAAAAACCATTTTTGACATTGATTTTGTTATTTTTCTAGTTTATTACTTAAATCATCTATTTCCTCTTCTAATCAATTCTAAGAAGTTTTTTTATTCTCTAAGGTATTCTAGATTTTTATTAACTAATTAATTTATTCACGCGACATGCCCTTCAAGATGCACTTACATTCTCCAAAGGTGCCACTCGCCATTTGACTTAGTTTGGAAGTTGTCTGATGCTTGGAGTCAATACTACACTTGTCGACCTTGTGTGAGACTAAAGGCTTACTGAGGAATAAGGAATTTGACTTATTGTGCACTCCTCGAAAATCATCATGAGTGAAAACCTCAGTCTGCCCTCATGGAAGCATGAACCTCTTAGGAACAAGTTAGTCACTAACCTTCAATTCAGGTCATGGTGAGAGTGCTACTAGGATGTGACAGGGACACTGCGACAACTCCCTCATCCATCTAATATCTTTGTATGACCCCTTTAATCCATATTTGAGTCGGATTAGAAAGCATCACCATGCCTAGATCGACTAACAAAATGATGTTAATAATCTTCTACATGAAATCCATAACTGAAATCATCATAAATAATATATGCGTAATAAAATCAAGTACTCATAATCAAGGTAAATAGTCCACTCCCTGACTCAATTTGGATTCCAAGGAAGTTTGTCAATGCCATCAACATCCTCATCATGTTACATTTCACGCACACTCAGGAAACCTCATCATAATACCTGTCAATGAAATACATCAATATTAATAACATATTGATTTCAATACTCAATCATAGCATAAAATCATAAACCAATTCAAATAATCATAATGTACAATGTTTAACTGGATCACTTGCATGCAAGTGTCCTCAAAGAATAATCAATGTTATGAAAATGTGTTCGTTGAAAATTGGATGTTACATACACCCCCTCTTCTTTTAAAATTTGTCTCAAAGTTTGTACTATCTATCAATAAAACCAATAAATATAGTTGCTACTAATCTATATATCAAACTATCAAAATAAATAAGGAAATTGTTGATGCATCTCATATGCATCCTCCCAAGTAGTAGAATGTTGACTATAACTATGTCATTGTTTCTTGACCTGATCGACCAATCAACATCGTATTTTTTGAGTGTCATGTTCCAGTATGCGGATTGGCTCCTCTATGAGAGTACGCTTGTCTGATACCTACAATGAACTCGATTCAATAACAGGTGATGTATCTGAAATATAATGATGTAGAATTGAAACATGAAACACATTGTGCATACACCTCAAATAATCAGGTAAGGCTAGTCGGTAAGCCATATGTCCTTTATTTTCAACAACCTCGAAAGGTCCCACAAACCTTGGAGAGATTTTATATCCATTTCCAAACTTAATTGAACTCTTATGCGGCTTCACCTATAAGAATGCTTTATCACCAACCTCATAATTATGGTCTATACTTTGCATGTATGCATCACTCTTTTGTTGGTCTTGTTCTTCCTTAATCCTTTTCCTTATGGATTGGATCTGATCTTCCATTTCCTGAATCACTTATGGTCTATATATAAACTCAAAAGGTACCATCTTTATCGAACTTTGATAGCTCTTGTTGTACGTAAATTCTACCAATGGTAAAAATTCTTCCCATCATTTTTGTTGATCCATCGCATACATTCGAAGCATATGTTCTAAAATTTGATTTGTTCTTTCGGTTTTTCCATCAGTTTTGGGGTGATATGATGTACTAAACTTTAATTGTGTTCCCAAAGCCTTTTGGAAACTAGTCCAAAAACGTCTAGTGAATATTGATCCTCGATCGGATATTATCTTTCTTGGTAGACCATGCAATCTTACAATTTCATTAACAAAAATTAAAGCTATGCCAGGTGATTGATATTTCATATGAACCAGAATAAAATGTGCACTCTTCGTCAAAGTGTCGATGACTACAAAAATATAATCCTGTCTCCTTGTTGTCAATGGAAATCCAACAACAAAATCCATCGATATGACTTCCCATTTCGATTCAGGAATCACTTGTGGATGTAATAATCCTGCTAGATGTCTATGTTCAACCTTCACTTGCTGGCATTCAAGACATCTCACCACATAATTAACTATATCATATTTCATCCCCTTCCAAAAGAATATTGGTTTAACATCTGCCTTCATTTTTGTGACTCGACGATGAGCCATATACAACGCTCAATGAGCTTTGTTCAAAATTAAATTTCTCAATTCGTCATTTGGTGGTACATAAATTATGCCGATCACTTTCCAAATAATATCCCTCAAATATAGGTATCATCATGGTATCTTGTATGATATTGTCTTTTACTTCCTTGTACCACTCGTCATCAATCTGTAATGCCAAAATATTTTCTTGAAGATTCGTCTTTAGGGGTATCACTGAGAAATTACGAGGTCTCTGACTCAACGCATCTACTACTCTATTAATTGTTCCCTTAACATACATTATTTGAAAATGATACTCACTTAAAAGTTCTGACCAATGTCTTTTTCGCACGTTCAAGTCACTTTGAGTAAAAATGTGTTGTAATCCACTATGATCAGTTTTCAACTCGGATTTCTGTCCAACAAGGTAATGTCTCCAAACTCGTAAGGTATAAACAATCTCTAATAATTCCAAATCATGTGTTGTGTAATTCTCTTCATGCATTCTTAGTTTCCTTGAAATATACGCGATAACTTGACCTTCTTGGGTTAGTACTCCACCCAGCCCTTCCTTGGATGCGTTATTGCATACCAATAATTCCTTATACATATCCAGAAATTTTAATATCGGTATTGTTGTTAGTAATTATTTAAGATTCTGAAATGATTTTGCGCACTTCTCTGACCATACAAATTTCTTATTCTTCCTTTGCAATTCTATAATTGGATTTTCTATTTTTGAAAAACCTTCGACGAAACATCAATAATAACCTACTAATCCCATAAAACTACGTACCTATTGCATGTTCGTCGGCGCTGGACACTCCAAACTAGCCTCTACCTTCGTTGGATCCACATCGATACCTTTTCCAAAGATAATGTTTCCCAAATAGTGAATCTTCTTCTGATAAAAATAACACTTCAAAAAAATTTCGTACAACTTGTTTTCTCTTAAACACTGCAAAACTAATCTTAGATGTTCGTCATGTTCCTCTTTTGTTCGAGAGTAAACTAATATATCATCTATAAATACATGTATGAACTTGTCCAAGCACTCACAAAAAACCCCATTCAATAAACTCATGAATACACTCGGGGAATTCGTCAATCCCAACGGTAATACATTAAATTCATAATGTCTGAATCTTGTTTTAAACATTGTTTTAGGAATGTCTTTCTCCTTGATTCACAATTGATAATATCCTGAACTCAAATCAATCTTTGAAAACATTTTCACCACCTTCATTTCATCAAATAAGTCATCAATCCTCGGTAATAGGTATTGATTCTTGATCGTGGCTTTGTTTAATTGACGATAGTCAATGCAAAGCCTCCATGATCTGTCCTTCTTTCTTACAAAAATTATCGATGCACCGCACAGTGATACACTTGGATGTATAAGTCCCAAATTTAATAACTCCTTCAAATGCATATTTAACACTTGCAATTCAGGTGTTCACATCCGATATGGCGCTCTTGAAATTGGTTATGTTCTAGGTTTTACATCTATAGTAAATTCCAATTATGTTTTTGACGGTAAACCTGGTAATTCCTTAGAAAAAATATTAGAAAGCTCCAATACTACTGGAAATTCTTCCAATATTTCTGCTTCACCCTTTTTGTTAAGAGATAATATGGCATACAACTTACATCCCTTGCGCATATTTTTTTGTAATTGTAGGGAAGAGATAAATATTAGCTATACTCCTTGGTTTCTCCCTACAATTACTATGTTTTGTCCTAAATAGTCAATTAAGATTAATATTTTCATCCTATAGTTAAGTATCATATCGTGCGATTCTGACCAATCCATTCCAATCACAATGTCATAGGATCCTAAGGTTGTGACAAAAAAGTTTACACTTGTGACGAATTCACCCAAATTAATGTTACAATCCTTAACCTTTCCTCCAATATTTTGCTTGGCACCGGATGCTAGTTATACATATCTAAACTTGTCTTGTTTGACTTCCTTCAAATTAATTCTTTTGAGTACAACACTAGATAGAAAACTCTCAGTATCTTCTGGATCTATCAAAATACTAAACTGTTGATATGATATCATACCTGAAGTCTCACATACTGTAGACTGATGCTTACCTTGGTGGTTATTCACCACTGCATGAATCCTATGGGCCTTTCCCAAATCTCCCACAATCTTCTATCATGCTGATCTAACAACTCTTTTCTTCCCAATAGGACAATCTCTCTGATAGTACGGCTCTACACAATTCCAACATCGATTTTTAGGGTTGGTGCTCCTAGTTCCAGAGGAATAATCTGTTGGTCTAGGGTTCTGAGGTCTTGATCTATTCTGTGAAACATATATATAATGCTATTGTTGTTGGGGACGATGTGGTTTTTGTTGTGGTGGTTCTCTATACAGATTCCACTGATTGGTAGAGTGTCTGTATAGAGTATAAAATATATATCTGTTGGATGTATCACGATACCCAAAAGTTTTTCTAACAGGTGTCTATTGCTGCATTGTTATAAGTGGAGTCTATCTTGTATACATGGAAGGAGTCCTACCTTGACCCCCATTGTTCAACTCTTCTTCAACGATAAAATATTTATGTACTGCATCATGCAAACTCTGAGGCATCAAAATCATCACCTTCTCACAAATGTTGTAGTTGATGCTATCACCATAAAACATTTCTATGCGAAATTGAGTTTTCAAGACTTATCAAGGTGCCAAATTGATGTGGGGGCGTCACAAACTAGAGGAAAGGGATAAATATGGCGGGAGAAGGCTATATCTGGTGGGCACTGAGGTAATGGTACCCAACACATCACGAATCGTGCAACTCCTCATATCTACGATCGAAGATCCTTTTGGGGGGAGGAGTTGCACGGAGGATAATTCCCAAAAGTGGGTCGAAAAATAAACCACAGTTTTGGGTCGGGACTACATGGCACCACTGGGTTCATTTCAGGTTGAGAAGCAGGTTTCCCCAAACCACTTCCCCATTCCCCCGAAATCGGGAAAGTATATAAAAGGGGCACTTGTCATTTATTTTATTATTTTTCAAATACTAGAACATTTGAAAGTTGACGAGACCACTCCATTCGAACTGAAGCTCAAAAGTAAGCCAATCTCATGCCTTTTCTGCTCATTTACAGGTATTTTTTATCACAACCATGGACCCTATCATAATTTCAGTAACATATCAAGACCCCACGTCAAACGAAGAATCCCTAATTGACCAAGATTCATATGTGTTCGACACTGAAATCACCATTTCTCCCATCTCTGTGTCCAGAGCTAATCTATCCGATAATGTAGGGAAGTAGATACCCTTCATTGAAGTAGTGCATGCCACTATATTCCCTTACATTGTCGAGGTCACATTCCCTTTCCACAAATTCATAGGTTGGTGCATAGAGAAGTATACACAGGAAGAGAAAGTTGTCATCAATAAATAGGGGTCTGAGGTCTTGTGTAGGGTAGAGAGTCTATCAATTAGAGGTTCCCTCGGCATACTAGAGTCCCTCTTTGTAGTGTCTGAACTGTTCTATGAAGAAAAGTTAATTAGGTTTTATAGGGAGTGTCTGTCAAAAGTTAAAGACCTATTTTTACAAACAATTGTCAAACCAGAGCATCTTTCAGAAAGTTTGTCTTTGTCACTGAGTGTGAGTATCATGGTTATTGAGTTCCAATGGGCTTGTTCCCTACTAAGTCAAATTTTAGGTCTATTTAATGACGATCATGTGGTCGAGGTCATGTTGGGTTTCCTCTTGCCATTTTTTCAGTCAAATTTTATTCCATCAGTCTGTGTCAGTTTCGACCAGTTCATAGCTGATAATATCCATAACTAGCTAGTGAATTTTCACTCACTAAGACATTTCAGATATTACACATACTTGTTGAATATTTTCCTGGAAACAAATAAGAGAGGATTTCCTGAAGAAACATTCATATCAACTAAATATAAGAGGATCAGATTTCTCATCTTCATCAACAAATTCATGTCCAGGTTTTACAGCTTGATTTTCAACACCAGCCTACCAAGAGTCTTAGTTGACACGAGGAGATATTTACAACCAAATCTAGAAAACAGGGTAGGGGATTCGATACTTTTCATGCATTCAACAATGGTATGGGTTTATGTTTGTCATGAATCCCCTTATATTCTGCCTATTTTTCTGACACCCAGAGTCTTTTCCCTTGAATTCATCAAGCAAAGAATCATATCAAAGACAAAGCATTTCTTGAAATTGCACAAATCCTCCAACCTCAAATTCCCTTTCATCATTGGACCCTTCATTGTCAAGACTAGAACATGCTTATCTAAGATCCAATCAAAGCTCAAAAATTTTTGTTTTTAACAACGACAGGGAAGAAGATATGATCCACATCAAATCATATCCAAGACAATAATGATGAACAAACAATCCCCTTATGAGCATGAACATGTTGAGGGTTTTGAAAAATTGGAAAATCTAGAAGTATGTGATGATATGGAAGCAATATTGCAACCAACTCAAACACAAAAAATGGAGGAAACCCTGCAATAGACTCAAACACAACAAACTCCTCAGAAGTTGATAGTTAAAGTCCCTAAAGTAAGTGTTTACAACAAGACAAGTAGTTCAGAAGCCATGGGCACCAGTGATCATCAGATTGCCCCTAAGAAGATGAAGATCACACAATCCCCATAGATAGTGGATCTAGAGGAGGAAGAGCCTAAAGAACAAGTGAATATGGATATGGTGGATAGTGGTACCGACACTATACAAGTTGAGAAGGTAAGCAAGATCCAAAGTTAAGGCAACTCAAGAACTACAAGGCTAAGGTATTACAGATAGAACATGAATTGGTCACAAGGACAGATAGAATTACTGAACATGGTTGTAGTTGTACCTCCTACTATAGAAGATGGGCCAAGCACTGAAGAACTTATCCACACCATGTCACAAGTTATCCTGAAGGTAGGAAAAATAAAGGGGTTAAAGGGAGACATAGAGAAATTGAAGTAGGAAATTAAAACAAAAGATGAAAGGATGGCTCAATTTCAAAAGGAGAATCAAGCTTTGCAGGAGAGGATAGACAAGTTGAAAATAAGATTGAGAGGAAAAGGACTGTTGCACGGAGCCAAACACATAATCTGGGATTCTATAGCTACTAAAGCTACCAAGTTCAGACTGTACTTAAACTTCATCAATGATAAAGACATCATGGTCATCATAGCCAGAAGTAGATGCATTGTTGTAAATGAGACCTTAGCAAAGAAACCATCAGAGTGGGCCCAAAATGCCATAAACCTGCTAAATTCCATCCCTACTGCAGAAATTCAGACCATTGGGGTCAAATATATAACTACATTGATCATCTTAGCCAAGAGGGTTATTGCCAAGCATAACCTGCTAAAATTAGTCCAAACTAAGGCCACACAGATGGAACAAAGTGTACAGGAATTCAAGGATCTGTTTGAAGAATTGTTCATCAAAGGCCTCCCACCATTTTGGGATGGAAAAGGAAAATTATATGATCGGGAGGAATACAACTCTCTCCTCACTCAATGCATAATGGATCGCTCCAAGTTTGAAAAACTGGAGGAAAACTTGAAAGGAGCAACCCTTGTTGAACAATTGATTACATATTTTGAGATTTTGAATCAGTTCAAAACAATGAAGATTGGACTACTAGTCATGACATATTCCTCGTGCATTGACCTAGAGATCCTAATCAAATAAATGATGGAATATGATATCCCTTCTTACTTTCAATGGAAGGATATAGTACGACTAGGTAAAACAAAGTGCAATTTTCCAGGGTCCAACAAATGATGTCCAGGTGTCACTGAATATGGCAGATCAGACAGAAGACCAAGACATAACAAGTGGCAAAAGAAGAAGCTGAAGAATTAGAGGAATCGACAGTTGGATCATGAAACATTTTTATGTTGATCATTATCATCGGTTCTCATACCGAAAATGTCATTTGTAATCATTGTAATCAGTTTTTAGAAGTTGAAACGTTTCAATTGTGCTATTGTAATCGGTTTCAAACTAAAGGAACTTGAATTGTATAAGTATTAGAAGTTCCAAATGAATTAATGTCGGTAGAAGTGCAAGGGAACAATTTTAGTTGTTCGGAACTCAATTGTAATTTTCTGAAGTTGAATTGAATACATATGCAGAAGTCTTTGAAGTTTCCATGAAAAGATTCTAATGGTGGTGATCTGAGTTTTGTCTTCTCTCTTTGTATGTATTTCCTGTATTTTTTATTTCATTTTCACTGTCTTCTGTTTAAATTGGATAGTCAAAGGCCCATAATTCATCTTGTGATTCTCTTGGCTGAAGCAATATAAACTATGTTAAGTTATTCCTAACTAATTTAGAATTCATTTATTTAATGCTCTGATGTCGTTACATGTTTTATTTTTCTTCCTACACTCTGCAAATTTACAAATTATAACTCAGAATTATCACCTCATTTAGCCTTTATCCTCTGGAGATTT
>ML812027.1:94399-119217 GCA_009831015.1 Picea engelmannii | reverse complement strand
AGAGAAACACAGACCCAGAAGTAGTGATCCATGTGTCTGACCTTGAGAAGATTGTACATAAAAGAAAAGAAAAGAAAATAATCCTAGTTTTTTGTTTAGACGGATATCTATCCTTGCCCAAATATGGAGTAACAAGCATTGAAGACCTTGATTTCGATGTGAAATTTGATCAAAATAGTTCATAACTAAATCAGAGTCTTGTTTGAACGAGATCATCTTTGATAATACGAGGTTCCAAGACTTAATTTTAGCTTCCTCCACCAAACCTCTTGTGATTCATAATCAGAACCAACATCCACTTAGGGTCCTTACAACAACCATGGCAGCTAGGTTTTCCCCTCTTGTCCTACTTGCTTAGTTACATGATTTTCCCTAGGAGTATAATCTGAGGATTAAGTTGTATGATGTTGAAGGCAATGTGTCAGCCAAAAAACATCTAGACTGGTTCAATGATTTTATAGACTTAGAAGAAGTAGATTTTGAGGATGCAAAAATGAGGCTATTTTCACAAAGTCTTGCAGGAGAAGTCCAAAAGTGGTTCAGAGCTCTCCCAACAACCAATATCATAAATTTTTAATCCTTTGAAACCAATTTTATTGCAAAGTGGGGTGACAAGAAAAACCTCCTTCAGTTGTTAACTCAGTATACCAACATGAGAAGGTCACCTAATGAAACAGTGTAGGATTTTTCAACCATATTTGTAAAGGTCTATAATTTAATTCCTACTGAGGTAAAACCCTCTCCTAGAGTTGCTCAACTTAGATATATTGGTTCCTTTGAAAGTGATTTTTCTTTGTTGCTGAGGGAAAGAATATCTACTTCATTATATCATATGATGAATGATGCAATAGAATTTGAATTGAATCTAATAGACTTAGGAAAGATCAAATCTAACTTTGACAGGGACATGAAAAAGGTTCAATATAAAGCACAACCTTCAACCTCACAAACATTAGAAGAGATATTTTAAACAATGATGAAGACCATGGAGAAAATGATGGAGAGGATGTCCTTAGATAGTAAGAATAACACTAGAGAACATGATGATGTTCTACCCAAGAATCAAAGAAGACCATTAGTCCCACAAAGAAGACAAAGATATCATAGGAATCAGGGGGATCAACAAATAAGACCTCCTTTTCAAAATAATTATGTAAATGAGAATTATGATGAAAATTTTGAAGACAATATGCATTTCTTTGATGTTAACGAAACATAGGTGTTTTTTACTAAAGAAGAACATGACTAGTTCATGGATGAAAATGAAATCTTCATGTAGGAGGATGAGGAAAGGTTGCCAGTGGGAAAAGAATATTATTGAACAGGGCTGCAAAATGCCATCATGCAATTCCAAAAACAGTATAATATTCAAAACAAAAAGGTTCTTGCAAATCCTCCAAAGGGAAATCTTACCAAAGAATCTCATAATAACATACCTTCTTCAAGTCAACCTAAAAAGGAATTTGTTGCAAAGGATGTTGTGGACAAAGAAAAGCAGAAGGAAGAACCTCATAAAAAGTTTCCTGAAGCAAGAAAGGAGATAGTCATCAAAGACGTAGAGAAAACCTCATATTATTTTAATTTTGAAAGTGAAATGGCCAAGATCAAAATCTCTGTACCATTCAACAAGTTGATAAAGAATAATGAATATAGAAATCAGATCATCAATACACTCAATATGGAACAAACTTCTGACACTTTGAACATACAAGATGATCATCCTTCCATCTTGTTTGGCCCACGTGTAGAGGAAAGTAATGATGTTGATGAGGTCCCCCCTTTCTATGTCAGTTTGAAGATCCATGACATGACTCTGCACAATGCTATGTTGGATTCAGGTGCATCCCATAACCTGATTCCCAAGGTGTTCATGGGCCAATTATGCCTAGACATCACAAGTCCTTACAAAGATATTTTCTCCTTTGATTTAATTAAGGTGAAGCGCCTCGACCTAATCAAATATATAGTGGTATTATTGTCTCAAATTCCAACAAATAATATGGTCATGGATGTAGTGGTTGTTGATATCCCTCCAAAGTTTGGCATGTTGTTATCTAGGTCATGGGATGAAAGTTGAAAGGAAATATATAGATGAATATGTCATATGCCACCATCCCTATCTTTGGTCAAGATAAAATATTATATAGGGAGGTTTTTCTCAAATGCATGGTCAGTAACAAGGCCCAACCAAATATCCATCCCATCTACTCTGTGGAGACTGAGATGGGTTCCTCCATTTTCTTCAATGATTTGTGTTTTGAAGAGAAAGGGCCAGAGATTGATATGGCTGCCAAAGACAAATCTGATCAACATATTGAGAAAAATTTAGAACAACAGGACAATGCAGAAAATGAGATGTGGAACATGAGCTTTGATGGATCTGTCAGCAGAGAGGGGACAGGAGCTGGTATGTGGATTAACCCCCCCAGATTGGCCACAAAACTATGTTCTTATAAACCTTATTTTGATTGCACAAACAAAATGGTTGAATATGAGGCATTGGTGTTGGGATTGAAGGCTTTGAAATAAATGGGTTCTAGGAGGATAGTTGTTCATGGAGATTCTGAGTTGATCATAAATCAGGTGAAGGGAATATATCAAGTAAAGCGCCCCATATTAAGAGAATATAGGAATATAGTGCTTGACCTTCTTGAAGAATTTTTAGAATATAGTCTCTCAGTGATTCCAAGGGGTCAGAATCATATTGTTGACGCTCTAGCTACTTCAGGCTCAGTTTTCAAAATTCCAATCTTTCCTAACAAGGGATATGAAATTGAAATCAAGCACAAACCAATAATGCCTGATAATATTAAGTACTTGCAGGTTTTTGAAGATGATAAACAAATAGAAAGTTTCCTCAAAATGGAGGAGGGATTTGAGAATTTGATTATTGACGAGGAATATTGTGGTGAAGAAGAAGATGAAATAGTGTTCACAAATGATGGTTATTTCAAAAATCAGATAGTTGGTAGAGATATAATGCAGCTAAAAAGTAACATCATTCCCAAAGGCCTGGTCCCATTAGAGAAATTCTTTTATAATAATGATGTGTCTAGGAATCCTAAAATTACTGTAAATGAAGGAGATGTTGAAGGTTGCAACATTGGGGCTCTGGAAGATCCCAATATCATTAAGTTCTCCAAGACACTCAACCTTGAAGTCAAGCAAAGATACATCAATTTAATGAAAGAATTCCTTGATGTTTTTTCCTGGAGTTATGAATATCTGAAAGTTTATGATACCAAGGTGATTCAACATGTGATTTCAATCAAAGAAGATCATAAACCTTTAAAACATAAATTAATAAGAATCAATCCTTTGTTTCTTCTCTTGATTGAGAAAGAGATAAAGAAGTTGTTTGAATACAAGAACATATTATCTTTGAGGTTTTCCAAGTGGGTGGAAAATCTGGTGCTTGTTATAAAGAAGAGTGGAGAGATCAAGTTGGGTGTAGACTTCATAAATATGAACATGGATTCTCTCAAAGACAAATACCCTCTTCCTAAGATGGATCACATTCTACAGAAAGTGGTATGTTCTCAAAAAATGTCAATGTTGGATGGTTTCTCTGGGTACAATCAAATCATGGCGCACCTTGATGATCAGGAAAAGACAACATTCACAACATCATGGGTTACCTTCATGTATGCCAAAATTCCTTTTGGGATCATGAATGTTGGAGAAACATTTCAAAGGGATATGGATATATATTTTGTCGATGAAAAAGATACGTTTATTGTTATTTACTTAGATGATATCACTGTGTATTCAAATTCTAATTAAAAACATCTTAAACATATAAGGAGGGATTTTCAAAAGTGCAGAAAGTTTGGCATTTCAGTGAACCCAAAGAAGTCAAGTTTTGGCATGGAAGAATGGAAGTTACTTGACCACATTATTTCAAAGGAAGTAATAAAGATAGACCCCAACAGAGTTGAGGGGATCTTGAAAATTGACACACCAAGAAGCAAAAAAGAGGTGCAATCTTTCTCGAGGAAAGTAAAATTTATGAGAAGATTCATCCCTAACCTGGATGAAATCATAAAGAATATCATTAACATGCTCAATAAAGGAAGTGAGATAAAGTGGACCCATGAAGCCAAAAAATCCTTTTGAAGACATTAAAGTGGCATTAACCAAGGCCCTAGTTTTGGCCAGTCCTAATTTTGAAAAATACTTTATATTGTTCTCTTTTGCCTTAGAGCACACCATTGCTGGTGTTTTATAATAGAAGGATGAGAAATTTTTTGGGAAGCCTATATCATACTATAACATGACATTGAGGGATTCCCCATTGAAGTATGATATCATGGAAAAGAAGGAATATGCACTGGTCAAGGCCCTAAAGGAGTTTTGAGTTTATATCTTTCATTCTCATACCACTGCCTATGTGCCCAACAGTTCTATGAAAGACATTCTAACTTAGCATGATCCTGAGGGGAAAAGGGGCAAGTGGATAGTTGTGTTGTTGGAATATGACCTTGATATCAAACCTACAAAGTTGATCAAGGGGCAGGGACTTGCAAAGATGATGGCACAAACTAATTGTGAGCTCTTGGGAATAAATTTCATTATTGAATTGTCAGCAGATTTAGAAGAACAAAGGTCCCCTTAGGTATCCCAAAAATTCCTTGACTCCCCATGGTATGGTTATATTATTTATGTGTTGAGAAATTTGTAGGCTCCTCCTGAATCGAGTAAAACCAGGGCCAAGTTCTTAAAGCTAAAAACAACAAAGTTTTTTAGTGTAAACCAATCTCTGTATTGGAAGGATCCAGGAAGAATCTTGTTGAGTTGTTTGCTAGAGGAAGAGGTGGAGAAGACCATCAAAGAATTCCATAAAGGTGACTGCAGAGGATACCATTATTGAAAAAACATTGTGCACAAAAATTAAGGGTTGGGTTCTATTGGCCTAGAATTTTTTCTGATGTCTACAAAGAGGTTTCAAGCTATCATGAATGCCAAATTTTTGATGGGAAGAGAAAATTGCAACCCTTTCCCTTGAAACCAATCTTTGTTGAAGCACCTTTTATATAATGGGGCCTTGATTTCATAAGAGAAAGTTCTTAGCCGACAACATATAATATCAGTGTCGGAATGTATTCATCCCTTATGGGTACCTTCGACTTCATGGCACCGATTCATCATATATACACCATGTCTAGTATGTTTGCTTCATTAATGAGGTCCATTCATTTCTACAATTTGTATTTTTATTACCCTTGGACCCTAACTTCCTCGATTGCGTCTTGTGAAGGTCAACCACATACTGGAATGGCCATTCCACTATTAGCAACAAAGATAGTGTATTAGGTTGTTCTTGACTCTTCCACCGATCCAGATCCTATTACCTCATAGACGGACGAGGAGGATCATGTTCTCGAGCCCGTGTGGGCCACCTCATAGTATTTTTCATGTGACTGACTTGATAAGAATTTACCTTTGGATGAAGCTATCATAGAGGCCATGAATAGTTCTGATGGGCCATGGGATGATATGCACCATATCTCTTATTTTCTCCCAAATCTTGCTAGAATCGAACAAGATGATTTTAGATATACCTTGAATGATATAATTGGTCACATCGTAGTTCCACTTGATACGCATGAAATTTATGCCGAAGGAAACATGGCGAGAATCTATCCTACCATCAATATTGATATATCTTGTATTCCTGGCAAGATTGAAAATGTATACATCGGTGCAGATTGTTCACCGGAAGAAATTATGATCTACACCGAGCTCTTCAAATAATTATGTGATGTATTCACTTGGTCATATGAAGAGATGCCATGAATCAACCCTTGAATTTTTGAACATGAGATTAAAACTTACCCAGATGCTAAGCCTATTAGACAATGACTTAGAGCTGTCAATCCTAGGAAGTCCCCTGCTATTGAGGAAGAGGTAGAAAAACTGTGTAACGTTGGCTTTATCTACCTAGTTCCCTTGATTGAATGGGTATCCAATCTCATTCCCGTGAACAAAAAGAAAGGAACCATCCACGCATGCATGGATTTTCATGACCTGAATAAGGATTATCCCAAATCCAACTTCCCGACGCCCTTCATTGATCAAATTATCAATGAATGTGTGGGAAGAGAAATTTTTTCTTTTATGGACAGATTTTCAAGGTATAACCAAATTTAGATTAAGCTTGAGGAACAACATAAGACAACATTTATTTATCCTTGGGGTACATTCACATACGAGAAGATGTCTTTCATTCTTAATAACACCAGAGAAACCTTCCAACAAGCTATGACCTTCGCATTTCATGATCTCAACAATATAGTCAAACACTATCTTGAAAATATCGTTGCTCACTCCCATAAGAGAGTGGATCACCCTAAACACCTTCAGTTAGTTTTTGAAATATGCTGCCATTATCGCATCCATTTGAACCCTCATAAATGAATATTTTTCTTTAGGTCAGGTTGACTTCTAGGATTTTTAGTCTCTGAGACTGGGATCATGCTAGATCCGCTAAAGGTTGAGGAAATACTTCAATTGCCTCCCCCGCACACTATTCATCAACTTCAAGGTTTATAGGGGAAAGCTAATTTTTTACGATGGTTTATAGTGAAATATGCCAATATTAATAAGGGTTTCATGCATCTCTTAAAGAATGAAACTCCTTTTATCTAGGATGAGTGAGCCCTAGAATCCTTCGATGCTTTGAAGAAAGCCTTGGTATCGATGCCTCTACTGAAGTCTCTAGACTACGGTAGATATTACTTGCTTTGTGTCTCCACGTCCGAAGAGACGATTGGTATGGTGTTGGTTCATGAGGATGAGGAGCTCCAAGAGCACGTCATTTACTATCGTAGTCGAAACTTAGTCGGACCTGAACTCAAATATTCTCATGTTGAAAAGCTAGCTTTGGTTGTCATTCATGCAGTTCAACGATTACGACACTATATATTTCTTTGAAAAAATTATGTGGTTGCTGACATCAATCCATTTCAATACGTCCTTACTAGGTGTATCATAGGGGGAAAATTCAATAAATGGATTGTCATTTTACAAGAATTTGATCTCAACTTCACTTCTACAAAATCCAAGAAATCACTATATTTTGCAGAGTTAATATCCGACTTCCCTCAGTTAGATGAGGATGTTATTCATGCTGATTCATTTGTGGATGAACACATTTTCCTTGTCTCATCGTCAGACCCCTGGTATGGAGATATTTTTTTCTATCTTCAAAATTTGAAGTTCCCTCAGCATCTCTCGAGAGATGACCGATGATGTATATGATACCAAGCTAAGAAATACCTTATCGTAAGTGACACTCTGTATTGTCGAGGAGTATAAAGTATCTTGCGTCATTGTTTGACTCATGAAGAAGCTGAGTCTATTCTAAACGACTACTACAGTGGGGCTTGTGGTGGTCATCTATCTGGGCTTGTGACAACCCAAAACATTTTGTGATCCGGTTATTTTTGGCCGTCTATTTTTAAAGATTCTTTGAAGAAATTAAGAAGTGTCACCCATGCCAGGTTTTCACTTGGAATATGTGCTCGTATCCATTCCCTCTCCATCCGGTCGTTATTGTTGGTCCCTTCACCAAGTGGGGGGTGGATTTTTTGGATTGCAACCCAACTTCAGCTAGGGGGAATCTGCACATTATCGTGGTCATATATTACTTTAATAAGTGGGTTGAGGCCATGCCTATAGTTAAATCCGATGTTAATATTGTTGCTTTCTTCATGTTCAATCAAATTGTATCCAAGTTTGAAATTTTGAGTGAGATTGTCATTGATCATGACAGTCACTTTCAGAATGAAATGATGAAATAATTAACATAGAAAATGGGGTTTAGACATGGTTATTCTTCCTCTTAATACCCCTAGGAAAATGGATAAGTAGAGGTCGTGAACTAGTCTCTCAAGACCATTTTTCATAAAATTGTCATCCAGAGAAAATCTGACTGGAATATCATGCTTTATCCAGAACTTTGGGCATACCGAACATTGGTTAAGACTTCAACCATTTTTTCTCCTTTCCAGTTAGTGAATGGTGCGGAKTCGATCTACCTATTGAATTTGAAATACCTTCTCTTAGATTGGCAATTGCGCTCCTACCTGACACTTTTRATCTCGAACAATGCCKCGTACACCTAGAGAGTTTAGATSAGWAATGTTGAGATGCCTCCACAGATATCGAAGAAAATAAAAGGCATGTCAAGTTCCAATATGATAAGTTTTTCTATCCTTGGAATTACTGTGAGGGTGACTTGGTCCTTATATACAACCAAGCCAAAGAACCACTGGGGGCARGCAAGTTCAAACCCAAGTGGCATGGTCCCTATATCATGTGATGTGTCTTAGAAAAAGGAGCCTATGAATTAGAAGATTATGAATGGAACATGATGGTTGAGCCTAGGAATGGGATCTATTTGAAAATATATTACACTTGAGCCCCAAGCTAGGGCATAACTCTTTGTATACTAATGTAATTTAGTGTATATATATTTTCCCTCTTTTTTATCTTCAACTTGCTTATCAAATTTTCTCTTGGTTGGTAGATGTCAACAGAGTCTTCAGTCTACTTAGGATTTGAAGATGGGGCCAATCATCATACACTAAACTTGGCTTCCACTTCTTGGGTTGTTTACTCACCCGAGGATCTACCGGTGTCTTCACGTGGCGTTTTCCTAGGGCCTTCCACGAATAATGTGGTCGAATATAGTGTCATTATAGAACTTTTGTGTGATGCCATTTCACATGGTATTCACTCTTTAAAAATTCTTATTGACTCCCAGTTAGTAGTATGTTAGTTGAATGACAATTATCATGTGCATGATGTTGATTAATTGGGTAGGTTTTCATTGATGTCAACCGTTGAAGAAAATTCGGTAGCACAAACGTTTGTGTAATGGACCCAAGTTTGTTTGATGTATAATGGTATGATTTTTAATATATTTGAAGGTAATACTATTCTAGATGGATAATACATGTCATGTCATTTTCAGTGGTATGTGGAACATCACATAACTCCTTACGGTTAGAGAGTTATGGCCATGTGAAGTTGGAGAACCCCCACGAGTCATCTAGAAGCCCCAAAATGTCAAAGTAGTCAAAGTGGTTGCAAAGAAGAAATTATTAAAATAATAAAGTGAAGTGATGAGTGTACTATCAATCAAAGTGGATACAAAATAAATTATTTAAATAGTAAAGTTAATGGAGAAAATACTAAGTGGAAGAGTGGTTAGAAGTGGGTTATCCCTAAAATAAGGAAAGTGGTTTAAGATGGTTAGAAGGTAACCCCTTGAGGAAGCTACATAAAAGTATAAATAAGAGGCAAGGGTCTCTCATTTAATTACACTTGAGCATATTGAATATCTAAAAGTGACTGAGGTAACCAAAGGATATCTAAGGTAAATTTTAGAGGGAAGGTGAAGTAAAGAAGGTCGAAATTCAAGGGAGGATAAATTCTTTTGATGATGCTTTCTAAGCTATGTTATTTACAGGTCATCTCACCATTTTCGCAATAACTTTTTTTCTAGAATGATTTAGACCTCAAAATATGGAGGCCATTGAGGAAACATATCCAAGTAGCTGTGATAAACATTTCATCTTTTGGGTCATTATATTTTTGGAGTTACACTCCATGGAAAATAGGGTTTGTGGTTAGTCCTAAAACTAGTCTAAAACAGGTGTTTCGGGTAAAAATGTCATAAATTCTTCATAACATATCCAAATTAAGTAAGACAAAATATATTGGTTAGAGCACATTCTATAGTGTTTTTTGCACAATTTTCAGATCTATACAACAAATATTCTGTACGGGTCATTCTCTACAAGTTTGATCTCTAGAATAAGCCAAAATTCAACAAGGTATGCCATTTTTGCTATAACTCATTTTCTGGGAGGTTCCAAGAAGTGAAAACTGGAGAAATTGAAGACACAGCAATGAAGAACATTGCGTACTATTTTTATACCATTATTCATTACAAGTACATAGTTATGATTATTTCAAGTTGGGGTTGTTGACTAATCCAAAACTAGTCATGTGAGACTAAAGTAAAATTTGATGAAAATGCTACTCTCTTGTTAAGGAAAGTTTGCATGTATGTGATAATATACATCAAGTCTATTACAGAGTTACAAATCAGATTTGGATGATGAAGTTGATGAGGGATTTTGGTTGAGGTACATGTTGGGTACATGGTTGAGACAAGTAGTTGATGAGTTGGCACATACATGAGTTGTATAGTTGATGATGTTGGTACATTTTGATGAGTCATAGTTGATGAGTAATTGATGCATGATTGGTACATACTTGGTACATGGTTGGAGGCACTTGTCAGTTGTATTGTTGACACATGGTTTATGGATGATATAGAATACTTGTCTTGGCATATTATTAGAATCACATATTGATCTCGGTGATGATTATGAGTTGTTGTGTTACACTTGGTTGATGCACATGTTGGTAATATTGTGAATATGGTTGAGAGTTGTCTTGGTGATTGATCTTGGTGAGGAGATATGATTTGGTTGATAAGATTGATGAGACAGGTTATTGTGATATGTTGTTTGGACAGGTTATTGTGACAGTTTATTTGTACAAGTTTGGTGCATGGTTGATGCATTTTTTTATGGTACAGGTTGATGTATGGTACATGTTGGCACAGGTTATTGGTACATGTTGTTACAGGTTGTTGGGTGTAGGTTATTGGTACATGTTGTTACAGGTTGTTTAGTGTAGGTTGATTGGTACAAGTTTACAAAAGTATATCTCACAATGATAGTGTGACAATGGTTCCATCATTATACTTATATTTCAAGGCGGTTGGAAGGGGAAAGGACATGTGGTTGTAGCTGGAGAACATAGGGGGTTGTAGCCATAGAATTGGGGATTTGGAGCTTCCCTCAGGTTATAGACTGAGAAACTAGGGGGTTGGATCCTCCTTCCAGTTGTAGCTGGAAAACAAAGGAATTTGGTGCTTCCAATGAATGTAATTCTTAAAGACATATAAGAAAATGAATTCTATGGTTTTCTCCCGCTTTGGGTTTCCACTTAAAAACATTAGTGTACTGTGTATGTGTATGATTGCTCATTTTTTCATTGTTTATTTACTCTACAATTATTGGATGATAATGTTGTATTGATATAACACTTTCATTTTATGGTTAAAAAGGATTAAATTGCTCTATTACTGATTCACCCCCCCTCTTAGTAATCCAACACATGACTCTAATCTACTTTGATGATTCTTACGGGTACGAATTTTGGAACAAAATTTTGATTTTATTACTTATCATCACATACCTAGAAGTTTTAATTATGTAGTGGATGCATATGATAATTTTGTTTTAGATTGGCATTTGTCACATAAATAAAGAAAATAAAACACTTTCATCAATGTACACATTGTAATATAAGTAAAGTCGAAGTTCAATGTTTTTATATATTTCATATCTCCAAAAAATATGATGTTATAGTACAAAAGTGGGGTTGACACCTTCAAAATACACATACAATCGATCATACAATAATCATGACATTTATGCTTGTGGCACCAGATGTGTGTCATGATATCATACTATGGATTTTGTGAGAGGTTGAAAGAGTCGTACCCAACCACGAGGCACACCTACCACCTATCACTGCATCGCCTTCGGTAGATCCTCTATCTAAACCATGGGAATCCTCTGTGTCAAATGAGACAGGTTTCCCTACACATTTTGAAGCACTCTATAAGCATCCCCTCCTACTGGCTCATCCCCCCAGTGCCTCCACCGATGTTGTGGAATTCTGTATGACCATCATAGAAGATTTTCTGGCCATTGTGGACCTAGGTCTATGTCACATACATATTTAGTTAGTACTTGACATCATCCAAAAATATTTTTTTCTTATACAAAAATACAAAAAATTGAAATATTCAAAAAATTTGGCATACCTATGTCTCCGTAGGAGGAACCTGGTGGTAACGATGTGTTCAGATCTCCTATGAATTCAATCCCTACATAAGTTTATTCCTCCAGATCCATCACCTTCCAAATCCACCAGAAGAGAAACTCATCGTTGTAGGGTGTTGGCACCCTACCACCTCCCTGCCACCTCATCACCTTGGTCCACCATGCCATGGCTAGATCACGAGGTCCATGTAGAATAATATCAACTCTAGGGCCCAAGCATGGAACCCGCACAAATAAAAAACTACATAGGATAGAATCGAACTTGAAGTTCCTCTTTCTACCTAGTTTGTAGTCTGTCAACTAGCTCTTCATGTTGGCTAGTAGTGATGTACACCAATCATAAATTGTGGGTCATAAGAAATCCACTAAATAGAATGTAAGTGGCCTCGATGCCTGTTGCAAAGAGGTCGACCCTGTGATCTGTGTCAACAGTAGGACAATAATCTTGAGACTTAGATTGTTAATCACTCTAATCAGGAGTTGGCTCCCTACGTTCTGAGTCCCTGCAATGCAATGAGTGACTATGTAGTCCTCTATGTTCATGCCACTCCAAGCTCCCTCAGCTTTGAGTTTGACCACCTCACTCCGACATGATAATATTGTCAAGAATTATATGTCCTCAAATTCAATCATCAATGGTTGTCCATAAAGGTTAAAGGTCTTAGTATCTAGATCCTAGAAGTTCACTAACAACTGAAGCAATCTCACTTGATCCTTCATACCTTTGAGAGCCCAAAAATTATATATCCCACATATTTTTAAGGCCATCTAGGCCCCTGGATCTCTCTCCACTACAACATCCACCTCTTCATGCTCTTTTTCTCTCCACTCTAGCACTATCTTGCAAGATTCAAACCATTTTTTGAGTTACCAACATTTTAAAAAACCTTATCCACATGCATGTACGTGAGCTACAATTTAAACATTCACATAGAGGGTTTCTTATACGCTGGTTGTTTTGAAAACAATTGTGTATAGGTATGCGTATATGTGACCTGATGATCTATAGCCCGTGTATACCTTAGTTTCTAAGTTGTGCCCTAAAATGCTCAATAAAGTAGACATAATTGAAAATTTTAATCCACTAGAAATAAATAAAGGAGCAATATGAATTACCTGGTCCAGATGGTTGTTGATTTCATCGCTCGTGTCTCCCACAATTAGTAGTTGAAATTCAGGGGCAATTTGGTCCAAAATGCACTTTTTGGGTAAAAAATACAAATGGTATGGTAAAATTGTTTTTTTTACTATTTATAGAAACTTTTACCCACTTTGCATAGTTTTTTCTAATATTTTGGCCTAATGGACTAGTACAACAATGGATGGAGTTGGGTTTCGTGGTTTTATCCAGGGATTCTTGCGGTTTTTAGTGCCATGTTTCCCATTTGCAACTTTGTCCAGGTATTTTTCAACCAACATATAGGATAGGTCATCAATCCATTATGCACATTTTCATCATCCTATGGATGCAACTCATATGCCTTAGGTATGAACCCATTTAGTAGTGACACTAAAACTTCTTTATGCAACTAGAAGTGTCGTTATTGAATGGTAGAGACTTACCAAACATGGGTAACCTAGTTAGATCCTTTGCACCATTTGGTGCCCATGCATAGATTGTTGTTCGTAGGACCAGGAGTCTCTTATAATTAATGCATGACTTTAAAGTTGAACCTCATTTCTTACTCATAAGCATGCTGGCCTATACCTAGTGGAACTCCCAACGAGTTTGGTTTAAGCTCTTTTCCGACTCTCTCAGAAAGAGAAAAATATTGTCGAGTGAACTTGTCTCTTTCACACTTGCAAATTGGATTTGAAAGGACATCTATTTAGTGTAAGTATTCCCCTTTTTCAAACCAAGTAGACTAAGATTACGAAAAAAGGACAATTTTTGGAATTAAGTTGTAATTGCATATCATTCTCTTTCTTGCAGTATTGAGCCTATTGTCGGTTCTCTCTTTCACATTATAAGCCTATCACCTCAGCAATTTGAATCATCATCCAATCAGATCCTTATTTATGTCCTTTGCAACTTGACACCCTACACCCAAGAGGAAACATTCCCCTGAGTGTCCATCTCCCACATGCACCTCCTTGCATTGAGCATAGGTATGTTCCACTATTGGAACTAGTTGCTTACTTGTGACACTCGTTTCCTGCTTTGTATCATAAGATTCATTTGAATATGAAAAAACAAAAAATACTGGTGGAAAAAGAATATTATCTTATATTGGCATCATTCGTGTCACCTTTTAACAGAGAACAAAACTTTTGAGTCCACTTGTAATCAAAAAATTGATTTTAGCATGACCTTAGGAATTTGAGCCCGTTACTTAGAGTTTACTCCCTTGACTGGTTACTCTTCCAGTCCCTATGGAGAGTTTTATTGGTGCCTCCTGCGTCACAAAGTTTCATCATTGAGTCTATGCTTCTAGAGTCTTCCATATGTCTCATGCCCTTATTCAAAGGATGCCTATCAACCTGTGTTGGTCATTCCTAAGAAGTATTGACTTTTCATGTCGATGATACCCTTAGTATATCTCAGAATTACATGAAGTTGTAGTCCTATCGTGCACCCTGGTCCTACTTTAGTCATTGGTAGGTAACCTTGAACCCAACAATCAACATTTCATCATTGGTTGCTGACTTGGGGGGTTCCCTTTTGTTCGACGACAAGAAATCTATTCACACATTGGGATTTGTGCATTGTCTTGGATTCCATTAGCCTTGTTGGTGGTTTCCTCGCCTTTGTCAACAATTTCCTTATTGGATTTTATTTAGAGGGTCTATGCACACGTGAAATATGCATAGGTTTGTTGGTTTGTGAACTTGTTCTATGTCTAATTTCTTCCAAATAATCAATCTCCTTCTTTGTACCCTATGTTGAATGATGAGAGATGCCTCAATGCTATCCTTTTAGCGAGTCTCCTTCCATCAACTTCAACCCTTCTATTATGAAAACAAGACCTAGAGTCCTATGAGTACCTAGAGGCTTGCGGTCTTTAGTGGCAAGTTTTCTCGCCATCAACAATTGGGAATACATCAATGTCTCATGATCGATGGATTCTTCAAATGTTCGACCTCAACACCTTTATTCACACTTATAAGAATGTACTCGATGCCTTGATACCTACTTTCATTATCGGTAGGCTATCTCACGTTTGTTAATGGTATACCTTAATGACCGATAATCAAACAAAGTCTCATTGTGTTCAACCTCAACTCCTTTATTCACATGATGTAGACTTGCACCTTTGGCAGATCGTGTAGAATACTTGAAGAAATCAGTTCATAGTTGCAACTTTCCTCAGGTGTTGCTATCTTTCATTGGACCATTACCTACATGGCTTCAATGATCATAGGAGATCATATTGTACTCCATTGTATACAGATATATTTAGATTGAGTTTTGAGACTATTGGGCCTTGTTCATGACTATGGAAGCCTTTGGCATATCACCACCTTTGTATTTCCTATTTATGGCCATGGAAAATTGTTTGGTATATTTCCACACGGATCTGCAGTGTAATTCAAATTGGCAGCCATGTGCGCAAAGTCAGTACAGATTGTAATATTCTCATGAGCAACTAGTTCTTCTAGCTAAGTCTCCATTACTCCACTTCTGGGTATTATAATGTATTTCAACCATCACAGGTACTCCTCTAACCTCACACCTTAGGGGGTATCTGTTATAGAAATATTTGACTCACCCTATGCAAATTTTCTCATAAGGCCTTTTTCCATTTCCCTATGCAGACTTGAAGTCCCTTTTTGCAAATCCCGGAGCTAAAAACAATATTTTTTCACATATACGTGCCCTAACTATTATATAGCATGCGTATACGTAGGTTGCACCATTACAACCCACGTACATCGGGTTTTGTACCCAAAATTAAAAAATATTGTTGGTTTCCATGTCACATCATGAGATCCACGATCCATGACCTTCCATATACTAGAAACRTTCCTACTCGACCCTTTAGTTCCATTTGAAGGCTATAAACATGCCATATATGAGCTATGGAAAAGAGGAGAAGAATTCAACTTTGAGAGAAAAGTTACTCTGTATAAATTATTCACTTCATATTGATTTTRCATCCCTTTGTCCTTTTAAGTTTGAACACATTGTTCATCCCCCAAGCTCTTTCCTACTTGATTGATAACCTCATTGTCTCTGTAATATGAGCTTGCCTTTGGTGGAGGCTCAGTTAGAAGGGACTTAGTTTCTCGATTCTRAACCATGCCGAAACAAAAGTTTGTAATTCATTCACTTCTGYTGATTACATTTTAATAGAAATACTCTTTTCTCATTCAATTAATATCTTTCAAATATTTGATGTGTTAGTCTATGGGCATATTTGTTATGAATATTGATGAATTATGCTATTGAATGTGCTAAATTTATATATTATCACCATATGCTTGCATTTCTTGGTTGTTGAGGACAAGTTGCAGGTGTATTTATTTGAGTCAAGTTCTCAACAGTGGACTTCATTGAACATCTGGATGAGGTAGGATGTTTATCTTGTCTTGATAGCATATTTTCTTATATAGCATACTTGATATTAGAGTTGATTTCTGCAGTCATTTCCATCTGTTGTGGTTTACCCCATGCCATAGAGAGATTTTCCTTGTAACAAAGACAACCTTTAGAAACATGTATGGGAATTATGAATTTGTAGTGGTTCCATTTGGGATGACTAATGCACCAACTATATTTACATGCTTAATGAATGGCATATTCAGAAATTATTTGGATAAGTTTGTCGTAGTATTCTTGGATGACATGATTATCCATTCTAAGTTAGAGGAAGAGCATGAACATCACTTGATATTGGTATTGCAATTGTTGAGGGAACATTAGTTTTATGCCAAGATTAGTAAGTGTTATTTTTACCAAGAACAGATC
The DNA here is from genome assembly GCA_009831015.1 of Picea engelmannii. Lineage (NCBI taxonomy): Eukaryota > Viridiplantae > Streptophyta > Pinopsida > Pinales > Pinaceae > Picea > Picea engelmannii. The sequence continues at coordinate 102,375 of ML812027.1, read as the reverse complement.
CATTGCTTGGGACACATTATTTCAGAACAAGGTATAGCAGTGGATCTAGAGAATATTGAAGCCATTAGAGGATGGCCAACACCCAAGAATGTTTCATAAGTCTAATATTTTATGGGATTAGCTTATTACTATAGAATATTTATAGCAGGGTTCTCTAAGATTGTTCATCCCATCACTTCTTTTCAAAAGAATAGAATTAAATTTGAATGAATAGTTGAGTGTGAAGAGAACTTTAATTTGTTGAAATAATTGCTTACTAGTGCACCTATTTTAAACATTGTTGACCCAAATGAAAAAAAAAATGGTATGTATAGATGCATGAAAAGAAGGACTTGGTGGATTCCTCACTCAAGATGTACATCTCATTGGATATGAGTCCATAAAGCTTAAATAACATGAGAGGAACTATGCCACACATGACTTGGAACTTGTTTCCATTGTTCATCCATTGAAGATGTGGATGCATTATCTCATGGGAAAGATATTTGAATTAAGAACATACCATAGTGGTATGAAATATCTTTTTGAAAAGCCAATGTTGAATTCTAGGCAAATGATATGGATGGAATTTTTAATTGAATAAGATTTTTGAAATCAAATGTATCAAAGGAAATGAAAATAAGGTTGTTTATGCACTCATTAGAAGAGTACATACCATGCATGCTACATCAATTAGTATGCATCAGACAGAATTGAAGAGCATAATTTTAGAGATTGTTGTTACATATCAATATTACCTATAGATAAAAAAAATCTTACAGTAGAAAAATGTACAACAGAAAATTAAAGAATATGAGATGAAGGAAGATGGATTACTTATGCATAAAAATAGAATGTATGTTCCTAGTTCCGAAGAACTTAGGAATTTGGTATTAAAAGAAATGCATAATGTTTCATATGTCAGAGATCTCGGTTACCAAAAAACAATTGCATCAATAAGAATCCAATTCTTTTGGCCAATAATGAAGAGATATGTTGTTGACTACATTGTTATATGTATGGAATGTCAGAGAGTGAAGACTGAGCATAGACACATGACGAGTTTTATACAACCATTACCAATTTTAGAGAAGAAATGGGAAGTGGTAACCATTGAGTTTATAACTAAATTTCCTAGGGAAACAAGGCAACACGATTCAATAATGGTAGTGGTTGATAAATTGACAAAGGTTTCTCATTTTTCTCCTGTAAAAATGATACATATAGCAGCTAATATTGCATAAATTTACATGAGGGAGATTGCTAGGTTGCATGGGATACCTAAGGAAATTGTTTCATACAAAGATACAAAGTTTACTTCAAATTTCTGGAGGGGATTGTTTAAAGGATTTGGTACAAATATGAACTTTAGAACATCATACCATCTACAATCATATGGGAAGACATAGAGAGTCAACCAAGTAATTGAAGACATGTCGAGAATGTATGTGGTGAGTAAGACATCTAAGTGGAAAAATTACTTGCACTTGGTTGAGTTTTCCTATAATAATGGGTATCAAGATTCATTGAAATTATCCCATTTGAAGCTTTGTATGGTAGGAAACACAATACTCCAATGAGTTGGGACAACCCATCAGACATAGTGGTACTTTGGCCAAAATTGCTCAAGGATATGGAAGATCAGATGGTTAGAATTAAGAAGAATTTAAATGAAGCTCAAGATAGACAGAAACAATATGCATATAAGAACATGACAACTGTAGAATTTAAAGTGGGGGAGAATGTTATTTTGAAATTGAATCCCAAGGAGAGCTCATTGAAGTTGGGTAGTTGTACAAAGATAGAATCTAGATTTTGTGGTCCATTTGAGATATTGGACATAATAGGGCCAGTTGCATACATTATTGCATTTCCTGCTTCCATGAATGTGCATAATTTATTTCATGTCTCTTTGCTGAAAATCTATGTACATGATCCTAACCATGTTATTGATTGGAATTTGATTCAGGTAGAGCTAGACAGAGACTATCAGGTTCATCCAGTGCACATATTGGACAAAAAAGTAAAAATGCTTTGGAATCGAGTTATAGAGATGGTAAAATTTCAGTGGACTTTCTACGGTCTTAAGATCCTACTTGGGAGCATGAAGACACCATGCAAGAAAAATACCAACAATTTTTTGAAAAAAAATTAGATTTTAATTTTTTGTTTTGTATATGCACTGAGGACAGTGCAAAAATAAGGGGGAGGGGAATGTAATAACCCAATTTTGAGTCCCCATATTAAATAATGTATTTTTTTTATTTGATGAAAGTCCAGAGTGCCCAAACAATTAAAAGAGGTCAGAGTTCTTAGGAAATGTAATTCTTTGATCATCATTAATAATAAAATACACCGATGGTTGTTAGATGGACAATGAAAAGAGTTATAGAGGGCTATTATTCCACGAGAGAGGGGGCTTAAGGGGTTAAGTTTTTTATTATATTTTATTTACCCATAATTTCTTTAATTGAGATAAGTGGTTACATGAGCTTCTTGGGGAAGGTCATGTCGTTCTTGATTTCCAATTAAATATATAAACCCATCTTGTGGGTTGTTTGGGGGTTCTACTTCATTGACACTTTCACTCTTTCATTCATTGTTTCTCAATTATCATTCCTCACTCAATTTTTTTCTTGGATTGGGACATGGGGGAGGGTATTGTTGAGGAAGAAGCCATTCTTTGATGGATGTAGTAATGAATGGTGTATTCCAACCATGAATTTGTGCTTGCATGCCTAATATGCATTGGCATGTACTAGATTTTATTCACAACTATGAGTCCTGATAGTCCTAGCTTGGAGATCAATGACTAGATGCATTAGAGCCCTGGAAGGAGGTGGATAACCTTAGGGATTGTATGGAAGAGAAGGGGTTCCATTCTCTTGGGTTGTGAAGGATAGAGAGAAGAGAGATGATTTACTTAATATTGATTTGTGTTGAGAAACTTGTGAGAGCTTAAGTTCTAACTGGTTTGGGAAGTCGAGTGACACCCTGGAACTGTCCTTATGGATTCATAGCCCTGGATTGGGGGTGACTTGTTTTTGATATTTAGAATAGTAGTGTCTATGGTCGGGTGGAACATCCTTGGTCTACAGCCAATTAGTGATTGGTTTTAATAAAGATAAGTCATCTTGTTATGTGTTTCTCTACTTGTTTATTTATCTTCATTGTGTATTAATTATTATATATGAGATTCATTTTTTGAATATGATTTCTTATTGATTATTGTTCTGTATGGAATATTTTTCATTTCTTTAATGATGTAGTATGAATCTTGATGATTTCATGTGAGTATTTCATGCTTCTTTATTAATTAAATTTCATCAGAAATTCGAAACTAGTTTTGAATTGTTTTATTTGAAGTAGCATGGATAGCCTATGGGTGGTTGGGTATGTTACACAAATATGCATAATTATTAAATAGGATTAGGTAGACCAGGTGGGACTGATACCTAAAAGACTTTGTACAGTGAAATTTAGACAATTGGAAATTAATTACTCCAACTAAGAACTCAACATAATCAAACTTGGTACATGTAGTGGATTCTAGAGGAATCAAGATTGACAACAAGCCTAGAATAGACCATCTACATTTTTTTCATGCTTGTAACTAAGAATCTAAAAATATCATAGAAATGGATTGTTTGGTTATGTTTGGGAAAATGAAATATTTCAATGGACGTGGATTGGTTGGAAGTGGGTTATTTACAACCAATAAATTTCCTAACAACTTATCCTTTTCTAAATGAGATAATTCGTGGTATTTGGAAGCCAGAGCATCATCATCTAGAGGTTCATTAGTAGCAGTGTCATAAAAATGGAGTACTTGGGAAATAAACTTTTTTGAAATTGAACATATGACTCTAGACCCATCTACAGTGGTTATATGTTCTTTATTATCACCACAACATGAAGCACACCACTTAACAAGATTCGTAAATTGGTAAGTTTTGGGAATTATAGATCGGGCCAAATTCGATTGCCACAAATAAAGATATTCTCTACTAGTGTTAACGCCCATCTGAGTCATATGAGTAAGTTGGTAAAGGTACGAGAAAGATAAAACTAGGTTGAAAATGCCACCCTCTCTATCCTCCATATGGTCTTGAATATTAGGTTACTTATGTGTAGTTTTGGGTTGACTAGAGCTTGCCTTAATTTCCATTTTATCACTTCTAAAGGTTAACATGATCATATAGATGAAAATCAAGATTTTAGGGGGTCTAAATCACCTTTTTAGACAATCGAATTAAGTGCATACAAGTCACTTCCAAGGGACAAAATTTAAAATTGTACATCGATCTCAATATGAAGCAATTTCAATAACAAATCTATTAAAACTGCTTTTTATCCCTTTTTATACTATTTAGAGCCACACGTCACCTCCAAATTGGCTATATCTTTCAAATTTGAGGATGTGTGAAATTTTGAGTTACATCATTGATGAGGTCAACAAAGTCCCATGGACATGTGGCAGTTTGTCATTGGTTCAGGTGGTTGGCTATGTGGCACATGTGTTAGGCCGATGCAACACCTGGTTGAGCCTCATGTCTCCTGGGATCAGTGATTCATCATCATCAATATTACTGAGGGGTGGACCCTTGTACAAGTTTCATCTTCGCATTGCACCACGTACATTCCATGGTGTGAGGGTGAGGTTTAATTTCCATTTCCCTAGGTACACATCGGGTTCCTCGCCAACACCATTAGGAACCATGTCACTTCCATCTATACATCATCTTGTATGTGGGATAGTGGTTTTGTCCAAAACCGAAAGTGGTATCGCATGCTCATCTAGGCGGTTTGCTCGATCCTTTGCACGATGTGAATCTAATAAAAAAATATCATGTGGAAAGGGTGAAACACCCCTCACATCGTGAAGAAAATATAACAAGTGTGCAAGTCCATGATGTGAAATACATTGTGGACCATTGATCTTTGGGTTCCAACATGCCACGATCACAGTCGTTGATATATTGGTATTTGGTAGCTCAAATTTATTTAAGGCCTTTATCCCATGGCCTTGGTACACATACACCTATTTATCCCCATCCTGACCATGCAAATAACACTTTATATACTATTATAGGCCCTCTTCATGGTTGTGATAAGCCCCTTTCATGAAATTTAAGCTCCATTAGCCTTACACACCCCTTTTCTTCCAATATTTAACCCCTAGATTATTTATCCTTGATAAAATGATTTGGTCATATTCCTCTTTCCTCAAAGACCTTAGAATATAGGCCACTAACTGACCATTCTTCTCACTACTATTGAAAAATATGATATTGTACTAACATTGGCTTCAACATGGACAACATATCCCTGTGATGTGTTGAGAGTTGTATACTAGGTTCCTTATCCATTTGGCTATGGAGTCTATTGATTAACACCTGTAATACATTCATTTTTTGTGGTAGGACTAATTTTTCACCATGATCACCAGTGTAACATATTAGCATCGTATTTATTAAAAACATAAATTAAAATTGATATTGAAATGTAAACACAATATGTAGAAAGAAATGAAAGAAAAATAAACTAAAATACTAATGTACAGAGTAATGATACCCTAAAAGTTTAGTATTACATAAAGTGTTTGAGAAACTTCTCATTTATAAGGGCTCCCAATAAATCACCATCCATATGGGATAACTCATAAGTATTAGTATCTTACATTGAAACAACTTGAAAAGGTCCAATCCAAAGATTATCTTACTTTTCATGTTTCCCTTTTCCCTCTCTTCTGGCATCCCACTTTAAAACTAGATCTCTAATAATTAAATTTATTTCTTTATCTCTTTTGTCAAAAATTATCTTCATCCTTTATTGATTCTCTTGTGTATTATTTAGTATGAATACTCTCATCTATTGAACTTCTATCAACTAATTGATTCTCCTCTATACATCATTTGGTTCATCTTCTTCATCTTGTAATAGTTGCATCACTGGAAACCCCAAATGAGTGGGAAAAACAACATCCACTCAATATACTAACTGAAATGTAGAAGTGCCAATTGACCTTTTGTGTCTGCCCACAAACCATACTTGAGATGAGAATCCCAATGTCCCATGCCTTATTATTTTGTGACAACATTTTCTTAATTATTATGATTAATGTTTTGTTTTATGATTCAAGTAGAACATTTCCCTATGGGTAGTAATAATTTGAATGCCAAAGTTCAATATTGTAATCTTGGAAAAATTGTAACATCTTGGCAGATTTAAATGCTTGTGAATTTTTAGTAATGATCTTCCTTCGGCAACCAAACCTGGCTAAAATATTTTCTTCTGGAAATTTTATAATGACTAATTCATTGGTAGTCCTTGTAGGAACAAATTCAACCCACTTTTTAAAATAATCTATTGTTTTTAGTATCCATTTATGATGGCCATTGGAATTAAGGTTGATCTCACCAATGAAATCTAATCGTCATTGTTGAAAAGGTGCTTCCACTTTGATGGGCCTAATTGGAAAAGGAAATAAATTTTGATTTCCTGGAAATATTTTACATTCCAAATATGTACTAACAAGTGAGTTAGGATTAGAGAACAAAGTGGGCCAATAATAACCACCCCTCAATATTTCATATGTTTTATCCCTCGAGGCATCATGACCACCACAAAATACTTTATGAAATTTAGTAATTGTGTCTTGTGTTTTCTCTTCAATGATAAAATTTAACAAAATCCCATCAAGGTATTTCCAAAACAACTATTTATCAATGATGCAATACTTGTCATCCTTTAATTCATTATATCATCTCAGATCTCAATCGATTATCCTGTAAGGCTTTCAATATCCATCTTAAACTCTCTTCTATTATTTATTTTGATATATGTTATAACATATACCATAGATCTTATACCACAACAGTTAAAGTTTTTGAATCTACCTCTACTAAAAAGATTCACAAATTCACAAATATGGTTTCTAAGAAATACCAATCTAACCTTTATCATTCTTCCAACAGTTTTTACCTCTCTCGATCTAATTCTCATAATGAATTTTCATTTTCCTTTTATTCCATGCCCTCCTCTCTCCACTCCTATCCAATTTGAGGGATCCTAAATGACCTCTCTATTCATTAATTAACCTAAGTCATTTCCTAATGATGTTTCTTTCTCTTCACATTCTTCATATTCCATTAAGATTCTGGACATCTCACCTTTAACAATCCATATCCCATTACCCATCTCTCCTTTAAATTCTTCCATCGTCACTCCTCCCTCCTATTCTAACCACAAAATCCCTTCTAGGGTATTCATAATAAACTTTCCCCTACCCTTGTTGAAATTGTGCTCGTTGTTCGTCCACTAGAAAGAAGTAATGACCCCCTTTTCTACCCTATTTCCTACCTTTGACCTATGTGTTCCACTATTCCATCATCAACCTAGCCTCTCCCTTTCCCATAACTTCGTTTCCTTCACCTACAAAACTTTTCTCCCCACATCCGTCGGTGCCATATCTAACTAAGGCATCCATGGGAAACCATAACCATCAACAAATTGATTTATGAATGACCTCATTTCCTTTAATCCCTAATTCTCCATCCAATCCAAATGATCCAATATCTAACTTTTTACCCATTCCCTTTACCAACCAATGCCTTCACTCCAATTATGATAATCCTATTAATTTATCTAATGAGAGTTTGAATGCCTATTCAACCTCTAGTTTAGATAATGGGAATGTTTCAACCACCAGTAATATTATTAATAGTCCCAATCCACATGAGGGATCCCTTATTTATTCAAATATTTCTTCATTGAATTCTCCTTCGTGGGTCATAAAATTATCATCAATTGACCTTGACCCTCCTTTGTTGATTAAGGTTGGTTGTCATTGAAGTCAACCCTTGAAGAAAGACCCGTAGCACAAAGTTTTGGGTAATGGACCCAATAGTGTTTGATGTAAATATGACTCATTATTGTTTTTTCATGGTTGATAAGAAGTAAATATGGATGAACTCCAAAGTGGTCCCCTTATGGTG
>ML812027.1:75448-91414 GCA_009831015.1 Picea engelmannii | reverse complement strand
AGTAATCCAACATCCTTCTCTTCAAATTTTGGAAAAAGGATTCAATTTCTCCCTCATTCCCCATCAGATCTCTATTTAGGAAATCATTAGCTCCATTAAATATATAGCTCATCACATCCCCACTCATGAAGTTGAGGAAGTGAGGCAAGAGTGTGGAAGAATACTTAAATTCTCCAAAGTTCCCAAGAGAAACCTAACCAAGGAAGAAATCTAGGTCATTCACCGCCTCGATAATAAACCTAATATTGCTATCTTAAAAGTATATAAAGTTAATGTTATGATCATTATGAATACCATAGACTATGAATCGAAACTAATTAACCTCCTTTATTCTCCCTCATACAAACCTCTCATTAAAAGCCTTGTGAAAAAAATAGCCAAACTCATCACCAAATCCATAAAACCCTCTTCCATAGACCCTAACATTCAAAAACATCTTATTCCTCATAATCTTTAGACCCCTAGTATATATGGGAAACCCAAAATTCACAAACAATACATCCCCTGCATACCTATATTTATCTATATAGGCGCCCCGACTCAATCCCTCTCCCGATTTCTTGTTGAAAAAATGAAATATTTCAATGGGAAAACTTCTTTTTTCATTAAATACTCCATGAATTTAATTAAAAAAACAAGGGTCTTCACCTTAATGAACAAGATATCATTGTTATTTTTTATGTAGTTTCCATTTTCACCAAAATTATTGTCCCTAAAGCCATTGACCTTATCTCTAAACTGGTGGACTCTAAAACCCTCAACCTCATCAATATTTGTCTCAACTCAACATTTTTCACCTTTAAGGTAACATGTCATAAAAAAAATGAAGGCACGGCCATGGGATTGTCCTCATACCCCGTGGTTGCTAACATTTTATGGAACATTTTGATACTTTATTACTAAACATATTTCACCTCAAACCAAAATGTTGGTTCAGATTTTTTGATCACACTTTCATTGCATGGCCTCGTGGCCATTCCTCTTTAAACTTTTTCTTGAATTATATTAATGTTGTTTCCCCACATATCCAATTAACCGTGGAAACTCAAAAATACAAATCTCTCCTATTCATATATGTTATTATATCTCGGTTCCCTGATGGCTCTCTCACCCACCAAGTTTACAAGAAGAAATCCCATCACCATCCCACTCAAAATTTTTCCATTCTTAAAACCTTGGTTTCTCGAACCATTAAAATATTTGCTCCCCAATTCCTTGAAAAATAACAATCCCACCTAGACAAATCCTTGATGTCCAATGGGTATTCCCTCTTTCTAATCAACAAATCCTTTTGCTCATCATGGAATCCCAATTCAAAAATCCTAACCTCTATTTCCCATCCCCTTGCTCTAATTTCTCTTCCTTACATTGAGGGGACTACTGACCACATATCTAAAATCATGGCTAAAAAGAATATTAAGATTGTTTTCAAACCCTACAAAAACCTCAAACAACTTTTTAGAACTACTAAGGATAAATTTGATCAGATGCTCAACCCGATATTTTACTATATTTCATGCTCCTGTGGAAAATCTTATATTTCACAAACAGGTCAATCCTTTAAATCACGTCTCAAAGAACACATTGCTGACACCACCCACAATCAAATCTCAAATTTAGATATTGTCAAACACTCCTTAAAATGAAAACATCTAATTTTCTTCGATAAAACCAAAATCCTAGCTTCTAAGATGATCCAGGTGGATATCGGTGTCCACCCACATTTACCGACTGGCTCAAAAAAAATTTCTGCCAATTTTAACAATTTACTATTTTTAGCAGGTTTTAACTTCCAGGGCCATTTTAAGGGCCTAAATAGAGGTTTTTCGAGATCAAAGTTCTCAATGATATCCAAAGGCATAATTTAACCCACAAAATGAATCTCCTCAACGATACCTTTCCAACAAGATATCATACGCCTAAAACGGAGATCGTATGCAAAAGTTATGACCCCGGGAAGTTGATGTACTAACTTACTCAAATGAGGCCCATGTGACTTTTGGTGCTTCATCTCCTAGGGTTAGCTTTTTGGATGTCTAGGGTTTTTGGCATTCCTGTTTATTGGAAAAAGGCCTTTAGAGCCTCATTGTAATCATCCTCTTGTGAATGCAAGTAGTCGTCACATCTCTTCTCAGAGGTGAGTTGCCACCATTCTAGCGAGTCTTTCACTCTGTATTTTTACAGTCTCTGTACATTTCTTTCATTAATAGAAATCATGTATTATTGTATCTCTGTGTTTATGGTTGCATCTCTGATATATTTATGTTATATTATTGGATATATGCAATATCTCTGTGCATTTATTTATTATATCTCCACTCTCATTTCATGCCGAAAATAATCTAGATCATGATCCCTATAACTCATCTCACATCATTCGAGAAGAATTAGAAATTAGAAAACATCCCAATAAATTTAATCATGATGACAACTACAAACTTAGCCAATATTGGAAACCTATTGTTCATTGCCCAAGCCATCAAACCTAATATGGTCTCCCCTCCCCCTTCTCGGCCTTCTTATCCCTCCTAAATCTCTTAATCCCTCTCACTTTCCTTCCCTCCCTTTCTTAATAATCTCTAATTCAAAATTCCTTTGGTTTTATATTTATAAATTTAACATCAAACATCCGTTGGATTTTACCCTTATCAAAAAATTTCATCATATTCTCTTATATCTTCTCATCTAACCCTTTCATTTAATTTAATTCCTTTTCATATTCTGATATTTTATTTAATTTTTCATTACGACATCATTTTCAAATTTGTTCCTAATGAATTATTTAATATTTCACAACGTTCATTTTTACCATCATGGTTTTTCCTCAAATTTCTTTGTATTTTCATCTCTTTAATATTTTAATGGTCTTCTCAATGGTTGTTTGTTTAATTTATTTATTTCTTCATTTCCTTTTCTCAATAGTCCAATCTCAAATATCCTTTAAAAACTAAATGTTGGCACTCCTTTCTAACATCACTACTAGATTTTTTTCCCGACGATGGGTGGAGTGTCTACTCGAAACATTGGAAATTTAAAAACTTCTGACACATTTTATATCCGGAAAAATCAATGAGCGAAATTTATCTTGCCTAAAAAGGATAAAACCTCTTTTTTGTTCCTTGGTAATCCAATTAACTTAATTTCCTCCACTGAATCAGGATTCATCCTAACTCCTTTAGACACTATGTGACCAAGAAATTACCCTTCCTTCATTGTAAAGTAAGACTTCATTGGATTTAGAGACTAGCCAAAGATCCTACATTTAATGAAAGTATGTCTTAAATTTTTAGTATGATATTCATCGGATTTTGAAAATATTGTTATGTCATCCAGGTATATGACTTTGAATTTATCTCTTTCCCAAACAAAGGCTAGATCCATTTCTCTTTGAAAAGTAGCCCCTACATTTATCATCCCAAAAGGCATCTTTTATTACATAAATTTTCCCCAAGGAGTGGTAAAATCAGTCTTTTCTCTGTTATCTAAATGCAAAGCCACTCGATTGTAGCTAGAGAAACCATCCATAATTGATATTCCAGTTGCCACAACTACCTTTTGCAATATATGATTCATTTTAGGTAGGGGGAAATTATCTTTAAGTGAACACTTTTTAAAAATTTTAAAGTCTACACAAAGTCTAATCTCCCCATGTTTATTCCTTACTGGATTCAGATTAGCCACCCATTCAAAACGTCTAAGGGGAATTATGATCTAAGCATCTAAAAGTTTCCTCACTTCCTTCTCAATAAAGGGAAACAAAATAGGATTGACTTGTATCAACTTTTTCCTAAAAGGTTTTTTCCATGGTTTCAAAGGTATCCTATGTTGAATTATAATAGTATCATATGTCTTCAAATCTTCATATTTCCATGCAAACAAAATCCACATATTCTTTGAAGAGATCCACATATTTTTGTATTTGTTTAGTTGATAAGTATTTTGACAATTTAACATATTTAGGCTCTTGATCTGTCCCCAAATTGCAGTCCTCCACATTTTCATCCTTTTGGAGAACAATAGGTTTAATAGGAACATCATTTATGTCAAACAATTGTTCAAGTGGAAATATCTCTTTGGGATAAAATTGTTTTCCAGGTGCATAATTTTATGATTTTCCATATAATTGTTAAAATGTGTCATTGTTTCAACTTATTTCTCTATTTCATCTTATTTATGTATTTCATATTTTGTCCCTTTATCTTCATCTATGTCAATATGGGTATATGAAAACTCATCCTTTAGTTCTATAAATCTTCTTAATTATTGATCATGTTCAAATACTTGTCAATGTTTCATATTGTCTAGGATAGAGGGTATTTATCTCATTTCCACTTCATATTTTACTTGGGGAATTATTGGTCACTTGAAAGTTCTAGCAACTAATGATAAATACTCCACTTGTTGGTTGAAATCTCTATGTACAATAGTGAGATTGAAATCTTGGAAGAAATTATCTATCAAGTCCCAAACCATATTTTTGTATGCTCTCATCCTGGGGATTTTAGTTTGATAAATACTTTTTACCTACTGTACTACCAATTAAAAATCTCCAAACATTGATATTTTTGTGATTTTCAACTTTCTGTAAGCTTCCAAACCCAAAACCAAAGCTTCATACTCAACAACATTATTAGTAGTTTCAAATTCCAAATTTTAAGGCAACAAAATTTTCTCTCCTATGGAGGAAATTAATAATATTCTTGCTCCAGAACCTTCTTTTGAATAAGCACCATCAAAATATAGCTTCCATATTTTGTTATTTCTAATATCATCCTCAACATAAAAAAAATTAGGTATAGGGGTTTGATCAAATCCTTCATTTATTGATATATAAAAGCATCCCATATCTTCTTCAATAGCATATATTCAGTGATTTTTAGGATTATTTTGATCACTTACCATATAGTTAAATTAGGTTTATCTATATAATCTTATATTTTCTCCTCCAAAAGCTGGAACTATAGAATAATTCATATCCATTTGCATTGTACCACCTAAATTTATTTCTCAATATCTTGATAAGAACATTCCATAATTTGCAAGTACATTAGCTACAACTACATCCATCATGATACTCTTGACAGGAAATTGTGCTAAAGTTACTACCATATCTTTGGTCATACCCTTTACTTTCCTTTAATCAAAAGAGTATAAATCATTGTATGGATTAGTTATTTATAACCTAAACATTTCCATTATTGTTTTGGTTATGAAGTTGTGTGAAGCTCTAGAATCTAACATGCAACTATGTAGTAGCTTATCATGTATATTTAATGATCCAGGTGGTTTTTTTACTGATAAAAATTGGCGTTCTCAAATTCTAATGAAAATTTCTCCATTTCAGAGAGCTCAATGAGATATTTTTTCCACAAATGGAATGGGCTCAAATGGACATCGTATGAGAAAGTTATGGCATTCGGAAGTTTTGAAAAAAAAGGAAAAAATGTGACAGGGTGGACACATGGCATCACCAGGGACTCACATGTGGTAGTAAGGCTAGGACATGTGATAGTATGGGCATGACAGGTGGAAGTACATACAAAACAAGTGGTAGTACAAACCTAACATGTGGTAGTATGGATGTTGACGTGGCATGTTTTCTGGACTGTATGGATGTTGACGTGGCATGATAGTGTGGCAAAGATGATGTGGCAAGATAGTTGATGTGATGTCGAATTACAAGATGATTGTGTAGGTTATGTGGCTTCCAGGTGGACCAATCATAGGGCTCCATGTGGAAACCCTATTTTTTTCCAAAAGGGCCTTATCAACCCTGGAAGGGTCGAAAAGGTGGATCAAACCCTTAACCTCGTCGAGGCCAAACCAATGCCTTGTAATTAGGACAATGACTATTTATTGTAATTGAACCTAGAAAAACTATATTTAGAGTGGTTTTTTATCCATATTTTCTAAAATGGATGGTCTGTGATCTTGAACCCGCAATGTCCGGAAACAAACCCAACGATTTAACCAATACACAAGTGGGATTTACCTGTTATGGCATACAATATAACTATATTTAACCTGCAAATATATTCATAGCCCAAAAAATCCCAACAAGCATGGTTTTGAACACTCGAATGGTTCTATAATAACCTAGCACCTTTACCACTAGGCCATATGTATTGGAACCTAAAAGAATTCAACACCATTTTTTTTTATGGTGTAAAATGTGTTGTGTAAGTTGAAGAAATGGTGGTTTTAGGCCATATTTTAGTAGCTATCATGTGGAAGGTGGTTTTTTTCTGGCATACCACAATCTTGTAGTAGAACAGAGGACATGTTTGTGTGTATGTTGGAGATCTATTTTATGTAATTAAGCATTTGACATATTAAGGGAGTGGTCACTCATTAGAAGCGGACCCAAAAACGTAGCCCAAGATGGGTGAACTCCATAAAAAAAAATTGTTTCTTACCTCTTATATTTTTGTTGTTCATTTGGTCATTTCAACCTTTCATTTGTTCATTAATTATTTGTACAAATTGAGGTAAGTTAATTCATGTTTATAATTAATTGCAAATCAGTCAGTAATTTCATATCAAGTTTGGTATCAAAGTAGGTTTGATAGGATTTTCAAAGTGGTGAATGTTAAATAGGCTCAAGTTCATTTCTGGTGAAGGATCACTTGAAGAAGCTAATCTAGAAATTTGACATGTATTATGAAGATGATAAATGGTGTCACCAAAATAAGGACATTCGTTTGGTTCTAAGGAGGATTTCTTTGAAGAATTCATGACAATGAAATCTATGGTGGAAGAATTGTACAGGGACTGAAAGAAGGTCAGGGAAAGTGGTCCATTGGGAACAACTACAAAAGATGAAGGAGATGGTGGTAACCCTCATAATAGTCCTCAATCCTAATCATCATCATCCTCTTCTTCTAGTTCGAGTGGAATTTCTTCTTTCAAGAATCATTCTAAGAAAACTTATTTTGATTTTCCTTTATTGAAACTTGATGTTAAGTTTTATTTGTCAATGTATGATGGTGAAATTAATGCATAAAATTTGGATAACTCGATCAAGCAGCTTGAAGTTTATTTTAGGATTCAATTTTTTTTTTATGACAATGCAAATATTCAACTATCCACTCTTTGACTGAGAGGCACAATTTTGATCTGGTGGGAGAGTAAGAGTCAGGAAGATCTTCTTCAAAGTGGTAAAATAATTGCCTCTTGGTGTGAGTTTATTGTTGCAATAAAGAAATAGTTTTATCCATTAGGCTACATGCAACAAGAAATAATGGATTGGAAAAACTTAAGGCAAGCTAAAGGACAAAGTGTTCAAAGTTATACTCGATAATTTAGGAAAACATCTTTAACTTTGGGTATTCCTTTATACACACAAGAAACATGGTTAAAGTATATAGGTGGATTACATGATCATTTGACTCACCCTGAGTCAGTTAGAAGGAATGACATGATAGTTTCTCGACGAAATTTGTTTAGCCAAAAAATCAAGAACAAAGGGAAGGAGAAACTCAAATGGATTGCTATAGTGAAGAAGGATGATGAGAAACTGTATTTTTCTCATTGTAATAAGAAAGTACATGATGAAGATCATTGCTGGAAATTGCATCCAGAATTGAGGCCAAATTGGGCTCGTCATCAAAAAGGTAAAAACAAGACCACAACCATAGTGTCAAATCTTGGATCAGATTATGATGATGAAACTAAGGTTACAACTATGGGCATCAAAGGTATATTTTTTTTTGCAAGTTCTATTTCATGTTCTTATTATTAAAAGGATATTGTAATCCTTGATGGAAGGAAAATAAATTAACTATTTCATATACAAGTCATCTCAAAAAACACTAATATAGACACACTTCTTGATAGTGTATCACAAGTGAATATTATTTCAGAGCAAGTTGTCAAGAATTTGGGATTGGAAACTAAGCCTCAACCGAGACCATTTCCTTTGGGTTGGGTTTGTGAGAATGCTAAATTATAGGTAACTAAGAAATGTAAATTAAGATTTGCAATCACATACAGTTTCATAGATGAGGTAGAGTAGATGTGGTTCCACTTGACATTTGTGGGATTGTTTTGAGAATTCCATACTTATATGACAAGAAGGCCATTTTCGACAGGGGACATAACAAGCATCATTGCTTATAATGTAAGCAATAAATTTTCACTCATGTCTATAAAATTTAAGGAAGAATGTGATCCTAGAAATGAAGTATTTAAGTTTGACTATAACTATAATGAGAAGTTTTAGGATTCAAAAGAGGTACAATATGATATGTCATTGCATGAAAGTATCCAAGATCCATGCTTACAAGATATGGTTGAAAGTAAACTAGATCCTTTGGTTAATGTTGTTCCCATTAAGAAGGGTAAATATGTTGTTGATTCATTCTCTTTCACACCTTTATATTCAATTTTGTTGCTTAGTTTTATACTAGTCAATGGAGTATGGTTAGTAGTTGCAACAATGAATGTCAATGTTTGGGAAATGGAAGGAATGATTAATTTCATCAAAAATTCTATTCTAGTTTTCATATTTGTTGTGATGTGTCATATGATCATTATCCAAGAAGTATGGATGGATGATATTGGACAAGTGAGGCAACAATACCCTCACTTGATTTCTGAATGAACCATAATTTTGGTGGTCCAAAAGCTTCTAAGTGGGGAGGATTGATCCAAGTGGTTATTTTGACTGATAAAAATTGATGTTGTCAAATTTTGATGAAAATGTCTCCATGTCGAAGATATTGATGATATATTTCCAACATAACTTGAACGGGCTCAAACTGATGTTGTGTGATAAAGTTATGGCATTCTGAAGTTTTGTAAAAACCCATAAAAATGTGACAGGGTGGACACGTGGCATCACTAGGGAATAACATGTGGAAATATGGCCATGACATGTGGAAGTACAAACATGACCAGTGGAAGTATGGATAGGACATGTGGCAGTATGGACCTGATAGGTGGAAATACATATGTTGGCATGGCATGTTGATGATGCATGAGCATCTCTCCACGTCAGCCAGCCAACCCACGTCAGTGCACACATTCAATGTGGAGAGGCGCAACCTCATTTCAAATTTGAAATTTAAATGTAATTAATGTTGTAGGCTATTGAGCCATAGAGTCATGCCTATGCACAAGCATTAGAGTAGGGAGACTTGAATGTTTGTAAGGCTGAGATCTAGATTCGATACTGGACTAGACAACCCATTCAATGTAATTGAATAGGGTAGGTGAGTTTGGAGGGAAGAGCTCAAAGAGCCCCCTCATGTAAAATATAGGGAGATCTTATTTGTATTATCGAAGAGATCAGATAAGTAGTATGCAGAGAGATTTGAGAAGGAGCTAAGACTTTGTTAGAGTCCGCACTCATAACACCTTTGTAAAGAGGCATTTAATTAATACAAACTAGAGCAGTTTTTCCTACATATTGTCTATGTTGAATGAATGTCTTTGAGTGTTCAATATATGTTGTAGATGTATGTTAGGTATGCATTTGCAGGGACAGATAGGTTCTGCTATCTGTTGGGTTCTTTGATTTTTCAGGTTTGGAGTTCTTTGAGGCTTCATGCCAAGAGGGCGTGATAGAACACTGTGGGTTCTGATGGCCAGTGCATAGAGTGCACTTCTAATTATGTGGAATTTGGACAAATACTTGCTAGAAGGGCATACCAACTGAAATCATTGACTCAGAGGAGGATCTCAAGGTTGTTGAATACCTTGGAGGCAAGAGTGTGTATAGGAAGACACAGTAGAAGACAAAATCTCTAAGGAGTTCTGCAAGAGCTCTTCCAAGAGGGCATTGAGCACAGGCATAGAGTGTTGAGGAAGAACTCTGTTGTGAGTTCAAATAGAAGACATAATCACTGATGATTCTAGACGCTCTACCAGGTGGGCATTGAGCAGGTGCAAGGAGCACATAGGGATAGAACTCTTTGAGTTCTGAAATTTGAAGAAGAATCCAAGGAGAGGGATCTTCACAAGGTTGCTAAACACCCTACAGACTCAGCAAGAGGTTGCTTGAGGGAAGAAGTGCCAGGAGGGCATCAAAAATTCTCCACCTGAAGGAGAAGGATAAAAGGAACGAGTTCCTTAAGAGATCTGAGTAACGGGAAAGATTAGAAGATATAACACCTTGGTGTGTGTAGAGACTCTATAGAGAAGTGCAGGAGTCGAAGAGTCCTTTAAGGATTCGAGTAGAGAAGCTCAGGAAGAGTAGCATTTTTATGCGCGCAGGTGAGAACTCAAAGTTGTGGAGCTTTCAGAAAGAGATAAAAGGTTGAGGCCTTTGGACATTGGAATTCCTTCCGAGTCTGGGAAGAAGGCGCAGAAGCTCAGAAGGAAGCACAACTATCATCGGATCAGCCGAAGAGATCTGGACCGTTGAAGTTTCCATGTTCAGGGAGAAATGGAGGAGTGCATAGGATAGAATATATTATGAGCCATTGGATCTCACTCAAAATACCCGATAGTCATTGGATTGATCGAAAGTTGCACGAGGTTTAAACCTCAAGCACAAAGGTGAAAGTCCTGAAGAGTGCAGAGTTATCAGAATTTCAGACTTTGGGATTTTGGAGGTCTTAAGGACAGGAGATCAAGAATCTCCATGGTGAAAATCTCAAAATAGATCTAAGCCATCCGTTGGAAGGAGGACACGTGTCACGATATCACCCACATCAGGGATTTGGACACCGAGACTCACAGAGGTGAGCATTTTGACTTCGCACCTGGTGAAGTCCCGAAACGATCTGGACCGTCCATCTATGGAGAACATGTGGCAGAGATCGAGGGCCCATTGGTATTTTAGATATCGAGGATTCAAGTTGACAGAGGGTTGTGTCACAGGGGGTCACAAGTCGTGAAATTACGAAATGACGAGGAACGTCCATCTGAGGGAGGACATGTGGCAACAATCCAGGACTTCGGGGAAAATCCCAAAAGGAAGAGTCCATCGGGATTTTGGACTTTGGGATTTCAGGAGTTTTGTTGACAAGAGGTCGGACTCTTGCATTGATAAACCACGAAAGGATCACGATCATCCGATGGAGTAGGAAACGTGGAAGAGATCGAAGGGGTTTCATCATTTCAGAATTCAAAACTTTGGGAGTTCCGAGGACAAGAGGTCCGATCATTTCGGTGTTTGAAATCCCAAAATCACGAAAGGGTGAAGAACCAGAGAAAAAGGGCATATCATCATTTCAGGTATCGGCTTTTCGGTAGTCAACATTTCGAGAGTAGAGAGGCCAAGAGGTCTGACTCTTGCGTGGATAATTCCCGAAGGACATAGGACTGTGGTCGTATGGGAAATGGTCACATGGACCAAGGCATAGCCCAGGGGGCTAATCATTGATTGAAGCCTTTTCAGTATTTCAACATTTCAGAGATCGGAAGGTCGAGGAGTCAAGGACTCTTGACATTGGGAAACAAAAAGTCCCAAAGAGAAAAATTCATGGTCGTGTACAGAAGATCGTGAGGAAAAGAGAAGGACATGTGGATCGGAAAATCTAAGATTCCAACAGGGAATCAAAAGAGTCGCTTTGGCTCAAGGAAGCGTTTGAACGATCCTGAGAGCGGACTTCGGCCCGAGGGTCAGAAGGGGTCTGCAATAGTTGACTATATTGTACAGATGTTGACATGGCAGGATGGTGTGGCACTGATTGGAAGGCTAACTTTGTAGTTTATTTGTTCACCACATGGACCAATCATAGGTCGACATTTGGCAGCTTGATTTTTCCTAAAAGGGACTTATCAACCCCAGAAGGTCTGGATGAGTGGATCAAACCCTTGACCTCAATGGAGCCAAACCAACGCCTTTTCGTTAGTCCAAAAACCATTACTTGTAATTGAATCTGAACAAATTATATTTAAAGTCTTGTTTATCCATATGTTCAAAAACAGATGGTCAGTGGGCTTGACCCTTCTACCTCCACTAACAAACCCAATGGTTAAACCAATAAGACAGTGGGATTTACTTGTTATGGAATATGGTATAATTATATTTAACCTATGAATATATTTATAGCCCAAAAAATACCAACAAGTGTGGGTTTTAACCCCTGACCGGTTCTATAATAACCTAGTGCCTTTACCATCGATCCCTATGTATTGGAACCTAAAATAAATAGACACCATTTTGTTTTATGGTGTAAACTTTGTTGTGTAAGTTGAATAAATGGTAGTTTTAGGCCAGATTTGAGTAGTTATCCTATGGAAGGTGGTTTTTGCTGGAAGACCACAATATTGTAGTAGGGTCGAGGATAGGCTTGTGTGTATGTTGGAGACCCATTTGATGTAGTTAATAATTTGATGTATTAATGGAGAAGTCACTCAATGGAAGTGGACCCAGAGACATGGCCCAAGATGGGTGAACTCTATTAAAAAACTCGTTGTTTCTTGCCTCTTATATTTATGTTGTTCATTTCTTCAATTCATCCATTCATTTGTTCATACAAGTTGAGATAGGTTAATTCATATTTATAATTAATTGCAAATCGGTAAGTAATTTCAGAATATATATATATATATATAGGGAATTCATCATGGACAATTAATGTATCTGGTTGATTTATCGACTCTATTCCATGCATAACCTTTTCAATTTTCCTTTGATAAATAAGATTTGTTGGTGCCTTGGCATGGGGTCATATTTATGTAATTCATCTTGCAAGGCATTAGAAAAAAATCCATATTGAGACAATGATAACCCCCCTTGAAGCACACCTTGATTTAAATTGTGAGGTTTAGAATTTAGAGATTTATCATAATCATTTTGAGTAATATGAATAGCCTCATTAGCATCCCAAAGTAAATGAATCTCTTCTTGAAATTCAACGTATTCCTCATCTCCAAAATCTTCCATTAAGTTGTTATCATTATTGTTCTTGATATTAGGTCTAATAGTTTTTTCTGCATTCCTTCTTTCCCTTCTAAAAAACTATGGATTGAAGCGTCTCCTAAATTGATTAGGATTTACATGACCTTCTTCATGAGGATCGTTATTGGGAGGGTTACCTTCAACTTCAAGCCTAGATAATTTATTTGACAAATTCCTTATAATTATAGACATGTCCTCAATCTTAGCATCCTAATATTCTTTATTTGATTCTGAGGTACCAACTTCATATTTAGTTTTATTTTTATCCTTGTCAATGTGGTCTATTCTTAGATTAATGTCTCTCGAGGAAGACATTTACACCTCTATGCATATTTCATCATCTCAAATTACCAAGAGGGTTGTGGATATTCTTTTTCTCAACATCATAGAAAAATAAACCTCAAAGGCTCTAGAATAGGTGACTTTTGTTGTTGCTTGAGATGGTTTAATATCAACAGGAATTTCACTATAGAGCTTGTTAAATATTTTAGTAAATTCTACCATAGTTTCACTAGGATTTTTCTTTAATGATCCAAATTCTATTAAATAATATAGATGATCTATTTTTTCTCCCCATTGCTTCATGAAAGTAGATTTAAGAACCTCCCAAGTGTTAATTTTGGCATGAGGTAATCCTATAAACCATTTTCTTACATCCCCCTCCAAGGTTTGCACAAAGAGTCTCATGAACACATCATCATGTTCCAAAAATAGGTTATCAGTAAAATCTTTGGAGGTAGCCATATGTTCTTCAACAATTATGGTTTTTCCCCATCATATTTTGGAAACAAATTGAGTTAATTTTATGCAAGGTCGTGTGTATTATGGGGAATATTTAAGGGACCATATCTGGTTGTTATCCAAGGATTTATTGGTGGTGGAGGTGGTGGTTTATTTCCCCCACCCTTGACTCCTCCTACTCCATCCATTATATGATTAAGGATGATATTATTGGATTCATATGATAAAGGAGGTTTAGGGTTATTCAAGAAAGGATTATAAGAAGAACTTGTTGAATTTGAAAAACCTATAGGATAATTATGTAAATTTATCAAAGGATTCTTTGAAATTTGTATAGAAGAATGAGCTTCTGCAGGTGTATCATACAATCTTCCATATTCATCTATTCAATAATTTGAACAAGGAAAAATATTTGCATGAGGATTACCTGTAGGATAGGATATCAATCTCTATCTAATCTTCCTTGAGGGAATCATCTTTTGTAGATATGATATAGTTGGAATGATTGCAAGATTAGGATTCCTTATTGTATGTTTCTTTGCAGATGTCAAGTTTTACTCTATGGATTCACCGGGTGAGAAATGAAAAAAAAATGGTCTTAATCTTGGTCACCATTCAAGAATCAACACTTAACTTGTTGTTTCCTATGGAAAAATGACTTCAAACTTCCATCCATGAAAGCGGGGCCATTTAAGGATGTTAGTCCTTGAGATGTCCTAGGTTGTCAATGAAACTATGCCAATGATCCTTGGAGCTAAAAATTATATTTGATTTTAAAGATACTTTGTATAACAATTTTTTTTAATAAATGCTCAGTAATTCCTCATAACTCTTGAAATATTTATGAAAAGATTATTAGGAAACCTCTTATCCTAAAGGGGAGATATCTCTTTTGTGTATAATACAATTAGGGTTTAATGAATGAATGAATTTGGGAATAAAACACATATACATACAAGTTATTTTATAGAAAATAAATCTTGTATGTTTTTATGAAGAAAATGTGATGAGAAAATCAACAGTTTAGACAACACAATACATCTGGATTTATGTAGGCATATGCTTAAATAACTTAACATCTAAAACACTCAAGGATATCAGAAAATTTCTGCATACATTTGAGTGCATCAAAGGAAAATGGAAGGAAATTGATCATATGCATGAAATCAATCCTAGCCACATAAATATCACTCACACATTTAACATGTATATGGTGTTAATTTGTTTCTTCATGATTTTATTAGTGAACTTTCACAATACATTGTCAGAGTGAAGGAGATGATGTTTCAATAAAGTATTACAATGGATTTTACATATTGATACAACAAAAAACTATTTAATCCCTATGGGCTTGTTGCTTTCGTTTTCATAATTTGTCATGTTTCTGGAGCTAGTTTGATCTTTGAATTTTGAGAAAAGGATATTATTTTCCTCTATATATGTTAATACCTTTTACAATGCACCTTATGACTCCTTAATAGTTTCACTTAGATGTGAAAACAACTTCTTGAAGCCATTTCCTACTTATTTATTCTTGAAACCATTTCCTACTTCTTTATTCTTGAAACCACTTCTTGTTTCTTGAAGGGTTTCTATTTAGTAAATAATTACTTATACACATGTAGAAATTGGTAACAAAGTTTATCATGATGAGGTTGGATGTGTCCCACTTATTTTACCTTGTCTTGGAATTGGTAGCTTTACATATTAATGCATCTTCTTGTACACCTTGCCCATTGGGAAATCTTGTTTATTGAGGTTCCTTGTCACCTCATCCAAATTAGGATATCTCTTAAATAATGGCTAAGGGAGATTGTTAAAAATCATTTTCAAGGTGTACATGAGTGAAAAATCACCATCCAACACATCCATCACATCTTGGCCTTTAAGGGATCCTTCAAGATTTGCAAATATGTTATCATCATTTATCCTATAATCTAAGAGATTCTGATAGATTTTATGTGTATAAAGGTCTCCATTACCATCCAAAAAGGTAGGCAATCCATGATTGATCACCTCACTAAATATTTTCTTGAAGGAGGAAATCTCTCTAGTAAGTTCATAGGCCTTATTCTCTACATTCTACATCAATCTCTTCTTAGAAAGGAACTTTTTGGAATTCATGATGATGTTGTTTATATCATCTATGTTAAGGTATATTGGCTCATCCTTGGATCTGCTTGGCCTTGGTTTATACTCTCTCATGCTTCAACTCTCTTTCAAATTTTATCACCATCTCCCTCATCTTCTTTTCACTAGCAAAAGATTGGAACACTCCTTTGTAAAACGTATCATTGGTTTTATTATGCATCTAAACCATATCCCCAAGATAAATACTTCCCAGCTTGATGTTAGTTGGGTGGCCTTATAGT
>ML812027.1:54894-67078 GCA_009831015.1 Picea engelmannii | reverse complement strand
AGATCTTTACTCTAGAAAGATAAACCAGGAAAACAAACAACTTGTTTAGAGTCACAGCTCTAATATTCTATTCATCATATATTCATTGTTTACAATACAATACATATATAGGATCCCATGACCTCCAAAACCCCTCATCCATTGACCTGGATTAGTCAAGAACACTAATTACTTAACTGGATTTAGAAAACCATTGGGTAAAACCATGTGTCAAAAAAATGCCAAAAGCGAATGCAAAAAATGTAAAAGAAAAACAATTCTAGAGGTGTTTCCCCTGAACCCCCACACAGGTCTCTCGCCCCCTTGTGACACCCCGGGTAGTTTCCCACCCCCCCTATATTCGTTCAAATATTATAGAACATACCCAAAAACCTCTATATAAACAAGTACATGAGGGCCATATATACCATGATGCATGGCACACCACCTCCCAGAGTCATACCAGAGATGAGACACACTCTATAGTTGAGAAAATATAATATGATAGGGGATTGGTACCTAGCAGAGGACCACATTTTCATCATAGTGTATGGTTTTGAACAAGAACCATTTAGTCTCCCAATATTCCTAACACCAATAATGTTGGATCTAGAGTATATCAGATAGAGACTAATGGTTGATCAATTCATGTTTTCCCAACACAAAAAATACATCACCTTCACATTGCAACAAGGGGTTGTCCCATTTTTTTTTCAACAAAGAACAAATTTTTCTACAGTAGAACATATGTTGAAGAAATTGTATCTTGAGAAAGGGAAAGGGTGGATATATGACCCCCATGGTGTCATTGCTCCAAGAAAAAAAACATACAAACATCATCTAAGGGTGTTGATAGAAAAAAATACCAACCTAGAGTCTTAGGAATAAGTCAAGTAGATCCTAGGAAGTGAGGCCCATGTCCCAACTAGCTCATCAACCCAAGCCAACGTTGTTCAAACCACTCAAACTTTTAAATGATAATTTTCATAAATGTAGTTAGGAGTGGATGTGGATGGGAATGAAAACAAAAGGCCTAAAGGACATGAGGAGGAGGAAACATACAATAGTGTGATAGGAATTTTTAATAAAGGAAAATGATTGCTACAAGTAAATCAAAGGGAGAGTTATTTTGAGGGAGAAACCTTAACCATTGAGAATCTATCTGCATCCATTCTATCAACATAAGTTATTAAGTAAATATCTTCCAATGGGGAAGCAATATAAAAGTAGCCCATGCTATTCTCTCA
Source organism: Picea engelmannii (assembly GCA_009831015.1). Taxonomy (NCBI): domain Eukaryota; kingdom Viridiplantae; phylum Streptophyta; class Pinopsida; order Pinales; family Pinaceae; genus Picea; species Picea engelmannii. The sequence continues at coordinate 65,852 of ML812027.1, read as the reverse complement.
CTACTTGGGAATCAAAAGGAACAATAGATAGATGAAAAAGGAGTTGTACCCCCCAGTAGGGGGAGAGATAACAAAAACAAATCTACTAACAACGATATATTTAATTTGTCTTTGTTGGCATCAAAAGTTCAAAAACGCATCTCCCCAGCATACTACAAGGAAACTTAGGTCAAACTCAAACTAGGAAAGGTTCAACTCCCTGATCTAATTGACTTTCACTAGCAGGAAAGTGGCATGTTGTATAAAGTAGTGCTTCAATCATTTTCCAATAAGAGGAATATTAGGGAAATTGTGCACAAAATCAATAGGCAGTTGAAACAACAGAAGGTTTCCACCAAGGAAAACCAAATAAAGATAGTAGAGCTTGAAAAGAATATCATAGCTCTAGGAATAAATACCAAAGACCCCACTACTATGGGAGAGCTATTGAAGCATAAAGATATTGATATCAAGGTCTTGAGGAAGAGGATTAACCTCCCTAAACCTTAGCATGTGCAAACTCTATAGATACAAGTTATCCATGACGAAAAAATAGAAGTTATATCACTATTTGGTTGAGAGTAAGAAATCAAAGTAAAGCTGCAAAGTGAAAATGAGAAGCTACAAGAGGAGAATGAGACTCTCAAGAATCAACAAACTCATCTATCCCAAACATCAAATCCTAGAAAAAAACAAGGAGACTTGGATGACCCATCAAAAGGCTTAACTAAATTGATGGTTGACCTTAGTGTGAAAGAGATGGAGCTAAGCACCTTGACTAGCCAGCTCAAAAATAAAAATGTCAGGGTGATAGAATTGGAAGATAAATCCAAGAGTATAAAATTCCTAGTCTCTCAAATAAACATTTCCAAGGATGAATCCATAAAGGAGATAGAGAAATTAAAGACCAAAATTACAGGAAAATCGACCCTTAAAATAGCCAAGCATGTAATTTGGGACAAATATCCACATTAGTATATGAAAATTGGTCATGTTTCTCCCTAACAGGGGATGATATGGAGCTACTTCAGCCAATAAAGACAAAACCAGGATATCTACTGAGTTAGAGAATAAACGAGATATGGCTAATGACATTATAAAGTTCATGAACATTAGGACTAATGAGAAACTCAAGGACCTAGAAGTCAATGATAGAACTAGGATCATAATTGATGCCAAAAAGTTTCTTACTAAGAGAAGGCTCATGCAAAATGTTAAAACCAGGTTGCACGAAATGATAGAGGAAGTGTGTTGGCTTTAGTCTTCTATACTATCTGAGTTTATTCAATCAGGGTTCATGTATGTTCGGGTTTCCAACAAAGCCTCTAAAACTATAAGCCCTCCTGGTAAACCATAAAGCAACACAACACACAGAATGTGATGCACAATCTCACCTGAGATAGATTTAATGGGTGGCTATAAAAATCAGGTGTTTATAGCCTAGGATTGAGTGCAAGATATAAGAATTGGATATTGAACCATTTATTATAACTAGTAACCGTAATGTACTATTATTGACAAATAAGCAGTAAATATAACAACTCATTCATTAAGCATAATGATAACTACCGAAGACAAAAAATATATGCATGGATTCATAACATAACACAAATGTTACCATGGTTCACCCCCTCCTGGACTACATCCACAAATATTTGTCTCTCAACTCTTTTATTATAGTATTTCCACATCTACAATGTCGAGTGCTTTACAATCCTTCACGGTTGGGTAAGATCTATATGAGGCAGACTAGATCGCACCAGGCTCCTTAGCCTATGATCTAACCCTCAAGATCTACCCTCGTTCATATTGTCTAGCTCAAAAGATTATACAAAATAGATCATATCACAAAACATCACATATCAACTCGCTACAATACTTCTCGCTATAACAACTACTAGTCTTTCTGATAACCAAAAAACCCGACGATCCCAAAGTATATATCCTAACACCTTATGATACCTAAGTATCTATATTAATACATTTATGGCTCTTCAGTTATTTAAAATACCTTACCAAAACCCTAACCCTACCATCGTTAGGTCTTCCCTACACGCGCTCTTGTTGTGCTTCCTTCCAGCTATCGCTTTCCTTGTGCACGCTTTCTTTCCCAAAAATGTCTTACTTTTTTACTTCAGCTTGCTTCCAATAGCCCCCCAAAACTGACATGTGGCTCATCCCAAGCCACCTAATCCTTGTGCGCTTCCTCTATATCCTTGGTGATCTGTTATGGGACTTATCGGTAAATTCTAACATAAACAGATCTCCCTAGATCCACCTAGATCTAGAAAAAAACAAAATAGAACAAGACACTTTCCCTAAGATATAATAATTGAGTTTATTATCTAACAAGAGATGTGCAACATACCATTTAAATATCTCTTCCTCTTGTCGTTATCATCCTAGATCCACTCCAATTCTCCTGTGATGTTGAATTTTCAAGGGAACACAAGCCAACCAAAGTGAAATCAATATAATATACTCAACGATAACTTATCTATGTGATCAAGGAATCATACAATAAAACAAGGTAAGTTTTATGGGAAAGAAACATATCACTCTATCATATTAAAATGAAAGTGGAGATTACAACCAAAGCCTTGATGTTGGAAGGTCCCCTTCTGATGACCCTTTGCTCCAACACACACACTTGCTCCAATCCTTGAATGAAGAAGATCCACAATGACTTGATAAACTAAAATGAATCTTTATAGTATGAAAAAAAGTAGAATTCCTCATCCAATTCTTAGCCCATTCAATAATAATCTTGTTTGAATCAACCTTCATTAACCTTAGCCTTGCTTAACCTTTTTCATGATAAATCCCTCCTTATATAGGGGAAAGAGAGATGGTTGAAGAGATTAGGATGATCCCACCAAATCAAAGAAGCGAGTTGGATCCCAACCATACAGATGCCACCTCATCTTCTAGAATATCCCCTTATAGAACTTTCATGAAGTTCGACATTTCCTTAGCTTCTTGACATCATCACACCCTAGTTGTAGGGTAGCCTATGGAGACGTCACAACCAACTTTAGGGTAGATGGTGATGATCGGGCATCGTTGCACCCTGCTTATGGTTCAGCCTGCGATGACCCTCCTTAATAAGGTTTTTGATAAGAGAAAGTCAGTCACCTTTCTCAATAAGATAGAATCCATTGGGAACATGAACACATGTTTGTCAATGGATCATCAAGATGACCAAAATAATGTGTAATAGAATCCCCCCCAAAGTATGAGGCTGTAACTTGTGATAGCTAAAATACTTTGTAGAATGTGTGGGTCAGAAACAAAGAGCGCATTAGTTGGGAACTTGCAAACAGTCAAGCATCAACAAAATAATATATCATTGTCCAATGTAGGCATTCCCATACTTAGATTACAAAATGTCAAATCAGTCAAGGCCATTAAATATACACCGTGGATCCATGTCAAGGTGAATCGACATAGCCACCCAGAATACACTATGGATCTATTCTCTAAAGAATTCAAATTTGGACATAGCCACGAGACATACAAAGTGGATCTATTTGTCAATACAAATCATGAATACTCTGTCGTAACCTGGACTAGAATGTGGGGGGTCCAGGGTCTTCAATTTCGTCATCCCTAAGTACGAATCTAACCATGTGATTACAGGTGTTGAAGTTAAACATGGAAGAAACCACTTGATTACCATTCAATGATGAGGACCATTAACAAGCATGAGGGAAATCGCCATTGATGTCAATGAATCCCAAGGTACCCAAGTACAATCCAACGAATTTGAATAAATGAGTTGAATTCAAACACTCGATGGAATCTCCCAATCAGGGGTTAATTATGTGAACCCACTGTTGAAAGCGAAGAAACCTGCCATTGAGGCATGGAAGCTCTAAGATACTGAATGATTTCTAAGTCTTATTCCTGGATAATGAGATAAATTTGACAGGAAAAGACTCATCACGGGAGGGCCTTGATGTATCACCCATCAATGACATGAAATAAGTAACATATTTGAGGTATATCATAGTATGAAGTGATTTGAAACTGACACAGGGAGGGCCAACATGGTAGAAAATTTATAACTACAGATGGCCGACTCAAAAGGAGGCTTATTATGGTTAGACTTCTCTTGAACATATGAAAAACATGACAATGGTCTTGCAACATTGACTCAAAGAAGACCCAACATCTGGACATGCAGACGGTCAAACAAGAGACAAATGGATTTCCCAATCCGGATTCAATGACGAAGGGGGGTGTCATGTTCAAGAGAGACTATTACTACCACTAAAATGGATGCAGAGACACATTTTTTTACCAAATTCCCCCCCCACCATTTCTGGAGAGTACCTCTTTATTTTTACGCAAGCTTGAGGAGGACAACACATTTTTTTTGATGTAAGCTCGTCCTTCAGACAAGTCTCTCGGATTACATTTAACGAACCCTAAGAAGGAGTGGCTTGGTCCCATACGGGTCTTTCGATGTTTGTTTAAGGTGTCCAAAGATAGAAAAATCAGGGGTTTTCATGTTTAGAGAGTCTGAAAAACACTTAAAGATGACTTCACAAGTTCCTTTTTCATAAGTTAATTCTATGACACCGAAAAAGTGATAACCTACTGCTCATCGAACGTTTTCTTCAAATACTTTTGCGAGCGTGAAAAGAACAAGGTTGCTCGACAATCTTTTCGTTTTTATGGAGTGTGAAAAGATATTAAAGGATACTCCATGGATTTCATTTTTCACGTTACCATTACGAGTATGAAAACATGACAAAATTATACTTGGTTACATTCTCATTGATTTACAAGCATGAGAAAGAACAAAACCTAAGCTCGAAGTTTTTCCTGAAAAACTCTAAAAGGATCTGTGCATGTGACAAATGTATAAAATAAAAACTAGAAAGCATATCCTTGTTCAATATTCCACTCCTAGATTTNTCATTGATTTACAAGCATGAGAAAGAACAAAACCTAAGCTCGAAGTTTTTCCTGAAAAACTCTAAAAGGATCTGTGCATGTGACAAATGTATAAAATAAAAACTAGAAAGCATATCCTTGTTCAATATTCCACTCCTAGATTTGTCACCTGCGAAAAATCAAACACTTGTGACACCATTAGAAGTCTAGGGTTTGGGAGAAATACATAAAATAATATATGAAAAATCAAATGGAAAAGTAAAAATTTATTAAAATGGCATCAAAACTTCTCTTACCATTTCATTGTTACTCCACCCAAACTTTGTTCCAAAAACCCTCTTTTTACCTCAAACTTCCACTGCATATTGCAAGAGGCACGATTGATCATTTGGCAAATGGTCTCCGCAGGATAGGTAATTTTCACCTCCAACTTTTCATGGATTCATTTTTATTTTTCATTGGTTAGAAATGTCCTTTTAGGTTTCATTTTGTAGGGTACTTGCGCCTAGAGTTCGTTGCAAGAGCCTTGTATCATGCCTTGCGACAAGTCAGGGTCATCATAGGAGAACTTTAGGCTACAGTGCGATGACCCCACACTGTACGGGCAAACTAGCCTGCAACGTGCACAAAAAAAAATGTTTTTAAGATGCTTCTGCCAATAAAAAGTGTCCAGGAGAAATATGAAGATGCTAATGCCTCTTTTATGTTCCATTTCATGTTTTCTACAATAAGGATGTTGGAATGGCAGGAGAGAGAGCATGTGGATGAAGATTACTTTTCTGAGAATGACCCGGGAATGGTAAATTCCCTCCGACAGTGTGGACTACTAAAATTATTCAAGGTCTAGGGCATGAGGGCCCATTTGAGGTTGCTCAAATAATTAGTCCATATGTGGGACGTATACCAATAGGTATTCTGTGTGGGGGCTCACATCCTTGAGATAAATATCAAGGATATCTACTTTTTGACCGTGTTGTCTTGTCGAGAGGCTCAAGTTACACTGACAGGTAGAAGAGGAGGTGGCAAGCCCATGATCCATTATGTCAGTGCACATTGTGTGCTAGGCGCTGAGAGACATAGCGGAAAGTTTGCTATCCGAGACATCTGTGACTTACCTCTACGGACTATCCTATACACCATCACAGATATGGCAGGGAGTGAAACTCCCCATATGAACCTTTAGAGAGATTTCCATTATGCGCTAGAATGCATGGAGCCTCGATTTTTCAATTGGATTTATGGGGTTCTCAGAAGAATGAAGAAACAGTTGACCAAGTGTAAGAGGAGTGAATTGAAACAATTAGGATACATATCGATTTTCATGTCCTTCTTCCTGGAGAGGGTTCCACACTCGCGCCTACAGGTAGAGTGGGGCATATCGACCCCACAAGATCCAAGAATGAAGAGGTGGTGTGACCTCATGGAATGGCATGTGACTAGTCCTATGATCAGGTATAATGATGTTTTATTTGATTGGTTGAGGCCCCAGATGCTTATGGTAGATGACTACACATATGTTGGCTTAGACTTCAGAGGTGATCCAGACTTGGTTCTTCTTGAAGGTTCTCAATGGGGGAACATAGGTAAGAAGTACATTTTGTTTTTATAATGTTTTTGTAATTTTTAAATGTGAAATTTTTTTATGTATTTTATTTGATGACTAATCAAAAAAAAATTGATGATGCAGATGTGGGACCTCATCAACCTCCAGGTTCATCTCCCATTTAGAGGCAAGGGGAGAGATTCGAGGTAGCATGATTATTTGTTGCTGACTATGAGGCTATAGAGAAAAACTTGGAGGGGAAGATAGTGGACATCCCATATGCCTCCATTGATGAGATCCCGAGGTGTTATCAGCGCAATACAATAGGTGCATCTGCATCTATTAGTCGACTGCTCTGTAGAGTAGCATGGGCAGTCACGCATTATCATGAGCAACATCCTTGATTCTATATTTGTATATGAAGCCATGTGCTTCACATTTTTGACATTTTGGTCTTCAGAAAAAAATATTTTTTGTAGAAACTCTTATCGTTATATATATATATATATATATATATATATATATATGAGGCTTCTACCGTCTTACTTGTTGTATATACAAAGTGTGATTGGATTTTATAAATTTCTAAAATGTTTTTCTAACACATAATTAGCCAATGCATCTATTAATGTATTTAGACATCTAGAAATGTGTTTATATTCTATGTAATCAAAATGACGTTCCAAGAGACAAATTTGTAAATATACCCTTAATAGCGTAGGACTTCGACTAGAGTAGACATTACTCAACTGTAGGACTACTAACTGCGAATCGATTCGTACAATAAGATGGAGTATTCCAAGCGAAACAATGTCAGTCAATAATTCAATGAATGCACTGTATTCTGCGATATTATTAGTTGCATGACCAAGGAAAAAACCGTGTAGACTAATAAATTCATCCATAGGTGCATAGATTGCCCAAACAAAAGATGCTAAGTTCTGACTACTACGACTAGTGCCATCAACGAAGCCAATGTAGGGTAGCAAATACATGGACATATGGAAACCAAGAACAACTCAAGGTAATCAGCTGAGGGTTAAAACCAAACAATGAAAAAACACACAAGAGTATGATACACTAAAAGTACAAGAACTCATGCAAAAATGAATTAAGCATAGTACTTCTTTAAGTAAAGCCCATTTTTGGGTTCACTAAAAGGGATTCCATCACTCTCAACTAGAAAATAAGATCTCCAACACATGTTTGAGAATGTAAGGACCTCACCACATGGCTTCAAATTTACCGACCCCTAGCAAATCACGATCCTGTTGGTAAAGGAGAACAAGATCACCCTCAGAAAAAACATGTGGCTTGACATGTTTGTCATATTGGGATTTAACATGTTTCTTCTAGGTTTCAATAACTAGGGCGACATCGTGATGGGTTTCATATAATTGCATTAAATACAAAAGACGCTCTTCTTCGGCAGAGGTATTGGGGAGAAGTTCAATGACTAGTTTCAAAGATGGTATTTCACATTCAATCAACAAGACAACCTCGATACCACAAACTAGCTAGAAATGTGTAAAGCTTGTGGCATACTTGAAAGATGTCTGATATGCCCATAATGTTGAGAAAAACATTGTATGCTATCTTGTCTTATGAATTCCTATCATCCGTTGAAGCATAGTAACGAGAAATTAGTTGATTTATTTAACCTAGCCATTGGCATGTGGGTAATAGGGGGTTGATTTTTCATGGCGAAGACCCAACTTTTCAGTAAGTTCGGATATCATAAAGTTCTAAAAATGGATACCATGATCGGTAACGATAGCTTGAGGAACACCAAAACAAGTAATGATGTGATTGAATATGAAAAATGTTGCAGTTTTCCTGGTGTTATCAAATGTATGCATCGCCTCAGCCCATTTAGTGAAGTAATCCACAGCTACAATGATGTATCGATTCCCCCCCGACCGAGTGAGGGTTACATGTCATGAATTCAATGCCCCATTTGGTGATTGGAACGAAAAAAATTACATGATGTAAGGGAGCAGGATGAGATCTTAACTTGTTATTATAAGTTTGGCAAGCATGGCATTTCTTAACAGCAGTGATGCAATCCTTAAATAAAGAAGGCCAAAAATAACTCACTACTAAGATATTTTGGGCAGTGGCATACCCAGACATATGACCATCACATGATCCAAAGTGAAAATCATTCAAAGGATTCTCAAATTCATCGTAAGTGAGACATCGTCGAAAATGGAATCAACACCATGGTGGTAAAGAGTATCACCTAGAATGATGAATTGGCGGTCTTGATATTGCATGCGGCAATGATCCATACTAGATAGATCAAGCCGGAAAGTTTGAGTTTAGAGATAGATGATGATATCTCCATACCATAGGTCATCAAAGCTGATCAAAAAAAGGGATTCACCAAGAAAGGAATCCTCTGCCACATTTGTTGTCTCAGTGGAGGGAAGGTCACATATCAGTTCAACGAAAACCAAAGATTTCTTAGAATTAGCATGTTCCAACTCTAAGTCAAACTCTTGGAGAATCACTATCCATTTGGAGTACTTTCCCCCTAGAAATTGTCACGTAAGGATGTGTTGCATAGGGTTTCAATCAGAAATAACAGTGGTTTCGCGTAATAGGATATAATGACGAAAACGTTGGACAAATTGCACTGCTTCTAAGGCCATTTTCTCCACATGGAGGTATTTGGTATCAATGGTCATGAGACTCTGACTCAAATAGTATATCACATGTTCATCATGAGATTCATCCTCTTGGACTAATACCATGGCAATGGTAGAGTCTGAAGCAGCTAAATAGAGGAAGTAATCCCTGCTATATTCAAGGGGAAAAAATAATGGTGTTTGGGTTAAGGAAAGTTTCAATGCTTCGAAGGATTTGTTAGCAGTATTGCCCCATAAAAAATCATAACCTTTCTTAAGTAGCCGAGTGAATCCTTTCATCAGTTCAACATAATTAGGGATGAAACGACGCAAAAAGTTTGTCTTCCCTTACAAACTTTGGAGTTGGCGTAAAGTAGAAGGAGGAGGTAGATTAAGGATAGCCTCAACCTTCAAAGGGTCTACTCGAATACAATGTATAGACACAATAAAACCAAGAAAATGACCGTACTCCACAAAAAAAAATCATTTATGTGGGTTTAAGTGGATACGATAATAATGACAACGTACAAAAATGGCCCTCAAATGTGTCGAGTGATCTTGACGACACATGGAATGTGTCGGTAGATCATCAATATAGGGTTTCACAATGTTCTTAATATCATGGAAAGCATAATACATAGCACGCTGAAAAGTCACACCAACATTCTTGAGACCAAAGGGTAATTTACGATATGCAAAGGTTCCCCAAGGGAAAATGAAAGCAGTCTTGTGTTGGTCTGTGGGTAAATATTAATTTGATTATAGCCGGAGAAACCATCCATTAAAGAGAATATTTCACTGTTGACACAGTCATTGACGATATGGTCAATGAAAGGGGTTAGGTAATTGTCCTTAGGACAAGCCTTATTTATGTCCCTATAATCTACACAGATGTGGATGGTACCTTGTTCCTTATTCACTGGAACTAGATTGGATACCCAATCAGTCAAATCCATGGGATAAATAAAGCCGACATTAAGAAGTTTTTCAACTTAAAGCTTGATAGTAGCAACTTTGCATGGGTTCACTGGGTGAAGTCTCTGCAAAATGGGTTTGGCATCCAGGTATGTCTTAATCTCATGTACAATGATATCAGGATCGATACCTAGAATCTCTTCATAACTCCAAGTGAAAACATCATGGAATTCTTGGAAAATAGCTTTATATGTGTGGACCTCATCAATAGAACACGAGGCTCTGATATGAATGTTCTCCATGAATTCAGGTTTAATGGATATGTCGAGCAGGATGGTAGGTTAAATGTTTCTCAAGTTCCCTTCGTACAAAACATCATGCGATGACTCAGGAACTGAAGAAATAACAACAACGGTCGACGGAGTCGAAATCCATTGGTAACTCTCGATGGTGTCATGTTCTAGGAAGAAATGGAGCGGTAATTCCCATCATCCCATGGAGTGTCTTCCATAGACATGTCTGACATGATCATCTCATTCATAAGAAAAATCACATGAAACTTATCAGGAGATGAATCACAGAGAGAAGGAGAGGAAGGGGTTTTTGATTGAATATATTGGTAAGAGGATTCGACCAGACTTAAAGGCATCTAGTTGCCATAACAAAGGTGGTCACTAGGGTTAGGTACTACCCATGGGTCATACGAATCAGGGATTTCACGAATAGTGGTGGATATCATGTTAATAGAGGAAACAAAATGGGGAGAAATATCAGGTGGTGGGATTGGAAATGTACCCATCAAAGTAGAATCTTTCAAAATACCCACTCTGGCATTCTCGTAACTAGGGGGTTTCTTCGAAATTAAGGGAACGTTGCTATTACGAGAATCAAAAATTAAAGAAGGCTAGTTGGTCAACAGTAACCACATTTCCATGGTGCAGGAAACGTAACACACGGAAAAGGGTAGACACAACTGTGCGCATGGAATC